>JARQOC010000003.1:43275570-43359386 GCA_033576535.1 Allobates femoralis
TGTGTATGTATGTATGTCCAGTATTGGCATCTACACCGTCGCAACTACAGCCACAAAATTTGCACAGTCACACGTCTGGACCCCGAGAGCGTCATAGGCTATGTTGTGAGGCGAAATTTTAACCCCGCGCGTTCCAGTTCACCAAACAATTTTGACCCTATCTATATAATGGGGAAAAAGTGAATGGAAAATTGTTGAGGAAAATCGACAGCTGTCAGCTATAGCCACAAAATTTTGCACAAAAGGTGAACGGATGGACTCTACATGCCTGGTTCCTACCGTGAAGCATGGAGGAGGTGTGATGGTGTGGGGTGCTTTGCTGCTTTGAAGCTCATCAAGAGAATGCCAAGAGTGTGCAAAGCAGTAATCAAAGCCAAAGGTGGCTACTTTGAAGAAACCTAGGATATAAGACATATTTTCAGTTGTTTCACACTTATTTGTTAAGTATATAACTTCAGGGCGTGGCCTGATCATGGCGGTGTGAGGACGCACTTTCTGTGTGCTCCGCAGACCTGAGGGATAATACCCACATTCCCGCTATCCTAACCGCCCGATGTCACGGAGGAAGAAACCGGAGGAGTTGCCTGCACCCCCGCAGCAACCAGGGAAGATAAAACCGGAGGCAGCCATCGCTAAGATGTTTGGAGGAGCAGGAGGGAAAGCGCGCGCGCCTGTAATGGCGGCCGGAGCAGGTCAGAAGCAGTCCTCTCTCCAGTCCCAGCCGCAGCCACAGAGGAGCCCTAAACACCAGGGCTCGGGCAACAGCCCCTCGATTCCAGGAGGAACGAAATCGGCAGGTAAACGTGCTCCACCGCCTATGCCCCAGGTGGTGAGTGCCCCCGGTCTTATGGAGGAGGAGATGGGGGAAGATGGCGCCGGAAAAGGAGCTGAAAGCAGTGCAGGCAGTACTGCGGGGAAGGCCACACTACACACACAGCTCAGCACTTCTCAGACTGACATGCAGGCGATCAAAGATATGTTTGCTGCGCTTCCAACAAAACAGGACATAGACACTATGTTGGCACGGATGGAAGCCTCACAGGAGAGAGCACTGGGGATGATTAAGGAGGACATTGATGATCTCAAGCTAAAAGCTTCCAAGGCTGAGGTCTTCATGGACACTACGGAGGCTAGAGTGGCTGCATTAGAAAGGGAGATTGTGCGGTCCCATTCCCACACCGTGGCCTTTATTTTACAAGCTGACGACCACGAGAACAGGGAACGTAGAAGCAATGTAAGACTAAAAGGGATCCCTGAGACAGTTACAGCCGAGACTTTATTGGATACTGTTTTCTCCATATTTAATGAAGTGACCCAACAGCCACAGGAAACTACGTATAAAGTGGACAGAGTGCACAGAGTGTCTCGACCTGGCCCTATAGATCCGAATAATCCCAGGGATGTGCTTTGTAAGCTACATAATTACACGGATAAAGAGGGCATACTTAGAACGGCCTGGTCGCATGGCGAGGTGACGATTGAGGATTCATCAGTAAGTCTATACCCGGATGTATCTGGCCTCACTTTATACCTAAGACGTCAGCTGAGACCTCTACTCAGTAAGATAAAAGAAGTGGGGGCCTCCTACAGGTGGGGACACCCGTTTCACCTGATCGTCCGCAAGGGCACTAAACTGTTTTATCTTTGGCAGAAAGAGGAACTGGAGGATCTATTCACTTTTCTAGACATACCTCCTATTGTGCTTCCTGACTGGCTCTCTCTTGAAAATCTCCAGAAATTCTTGTCCACTAGACGAGGATCAGCTCAGGCTCAGGAAAGCCGACGTAGGAGGAGAAGGGCTCAAGAGACGAATCGGGGTCAGATAACCTCCCGAACCACCAGCCCTAGAAGGAGACGACGAAGTGATTCGTGTGCTTCCTCCACCACCTGAGCATTGATTCCTCATGAGTCCCTTAAAGGGCATGTCACCTTGCGTGAAGGAACGCACCCATCCCTTTAATACGGTGGGCTGCTCCCTCTCCCGGCCAACTAAAGATGTCATGTGGGAAGATAATAAACTGTCTGTAACGGACGGCCATGATAAGTAGCCTTCCTGGTGAATGCTTCTGTTACACAGATGTTGAACTGATTTTTGACATTTTTTTTCTCCCCGAATGACACTGGGCGGTTTTTCTTCAGCCTCCAGCTCTTGGTTTTTGGCTATTTTGAGCTTACCATTAATGTTTGAATATGTTATTGTCTTAATTTTTCTATTTTTATGCTTCTCTCATTGCTGGAATGTGGGTTCTTGCTAAATATAATTGTCGTATATTCCCAGAGACTTCAATATAGTGCTATATATGAATATATGTATATAGTCTAACAAGGAATGTGCGACGAATAACATAGATATGATACGTCTCGGGTCTGCGGCATACCGATCCTTGGTCTGTTGCGGTCCCTGCGGTCCCCTCTGTTTTCCTTTCGAGGGGTCCGTACTTGCTGGCTCGCCGGCAAAGACTGCTATAGTCACTGTTTCTTTAGTCTTTACATTCGACTTTCCCTATTTCTATCTCTCGGCTTTCTTTTCTCATTCTTTCTTTCTTTCTATTCTTCGGTCTTCCGTCTTTTTTCTTCTTTTCACTCTTCCCTTCCCTCTCTTCTGCCCTTCCCTCTTTGCCCCGAGGGGTTGAAGTGATATGACGCATTCACATATATCTGAGATTCGCGTGGGTTCACTAAATGTACAAGGTCTCCACAGTGCTGGTAAACGTTCTATCATGTTTAATTACCTGAAATCTAACAAGATTCATGTCGCCTTCCTCCAGGAGACTCACATGTCTATAGCCAAGCCATACAAACTTTCAGACCATTCGTACCCGCAGGCATATCACAGCCTATCCAACGACTCCCATTCGTCCGGGACTAGCATTGTCATCTCCAGGTCAATTCCATGGGAGCTTCAAGACTCTTACAGTGGTGGAGAGGGCCGACTTCTCCTGGTGAAGGGTAAGATTGCATCTAATGTATATACGTTCGCCTCGCTGTACCTCCCTAATACCGGTCAAATTTCTATGCTTCTTCAGTTTCTGGAAAAGATTGATGAGTTTGCTGAGGGCACTTTAGTTCTAGGGGGTGACTTTAATGTTGTTTTAGACCCTGCCCTGGACACTTCGCACAGCAGGACCTCACTATCTAAGATAAATAATAGACGTTTACATAAAGCTCTTCATGACCACCAATTGCTAGACGTCTGGCGTATACTCTCCCCCTCTGCTCGTGATTATACATTTTACTCTCCCGTCCACGACATGTACTCTCGTCTTGATTTTTTCCTTTTAAGACAAGCTGATTTTACTTATCTAGCTGACGCCTCTATCGCCCCGATCTCATTTTCTGACCATGCACTTGTGACGATCTCCCTTGCTCTGACCTCCAAGATCCCGAGACAGTGGCAGTGGAAGCTTAACGCTGCTCTGTTGGAAGATCCGGGGGTACGAGCTGAGGTGACCAAGACACTAAGTGAATATTTTGACTTCAATGTCTCTCCAGATGTTTCATCGGTGGTGACCTGGCAAGCACACAAATGTGTGGTGCGGGGGATCTTGATGAAACATGGAGCTAGATTGAAAAGGGCTAGAGACGCAGAAACTTCCGCACTCATGGAAAAATTAAGGGATATTGAGACGAGACACAAACGATGCACATCTACAGAACTGGGAAAGGAGCTTCTCAGAGTTAGAGAGGCTCTACGTACAGTTTTGCTAACCAAGGCAAAAGGAGTACTATCTCGATGTCGACGACATTTCTACGAACATGGCAACAAGGCGGGTAAATCTTTGGCTAGAGCCTCTAGAGCACAAAGAACAGCCACATATGTCCCGGAGATAGAACACCCCGTCACGTCCAAGCGGTCTAAGCTCCCTCAAGAAATAGCAGAAGCGTTTAGAGCATACTATTCAACCCTTTACAATCTAGACAATATGAGAACGTCGTCGGCACTAGATACCCTTAAATCACGTATTAAGGCATATATCGAGTCTTCGGTATGCCAAAATTGTCGAACGCCGCAGCGTGCTCTTTAGAGGCTCCTATCACGGCTCAGGACATTGCCCTAGCCATAGTTCAGACCCCGTCAGGTAAAGCGCCGGGCCCCGACGGGTACACGGTAGGATACTATAAGAAACTAAAAGAAACTCTCCTACCACATATGTGCACATTCTACAATGCAATGTCCCAAACCAGCTCTCCTCCTAAAGACACTCTGAGGGCCACGATAGCGGTTATACCCAAATCAGGTAAAGACCCTCTGCTGCCAACGAGTTACCGCCCAATATCTTTACTTAATGTAGATATTAAAATCTTCGCAAAGATTCTGGCAGACAGACTCTCCCCGTTTATCCCGGGCTTGATACATCCTGACCAAGCGGGATTCGTCCCCGGGCGTGAGGCCCGAGACGACACCACTAAAGCAATAAACTTGATTCAGACTGCCAAAATGTCAAAGATTCCGCTGATGTGTCTGTCCACCGATGCGGAGAAAGCGTTCGACCGCGTTCACTGGTCTTTTATTGAATCAACGCTTTCCCACATCGGTCTTGGTAACCAGATGCTGAACTGGATACTTTCTTTATATTCGGTCCCATCAGCGAGAGTGCGAGTCAACGGGCTTCTCTCTGAGCCGTTTGACATTTCCAACGGTACTCGACAGGGTTGCCTGCTGTCTCCGCTGATCTTTATTTTGACGCTGGAACCGTTTCTGCGGCGTGTCAGGTCCAATGGTGATGTCTCGGGTCTCCAACACGGTGGATCAGAATGTAAGATAGCAGCTTATGCTGATGATCTTTTATTCTTCATCACGAAACCTGAGCTATCTCTCCCGAATCTGCTAAAAGAATTGGAGATGTACCATACCCTCTCCAATTTCAAGATTAATAGAACTAAATCAGAAGCCCTTAATATCTCCTTACCTGACGTGCAATATAACAGACTTCGGTCTGCATTTACTTTTCATTGGGCAAACAAAGCACTTAAATATTTAGGAGTAATGTTGACAGCAGACCCTAAGAACCTGTATAGTGCCAACTTCCCCCCACTACTTCTTGCAATCAAATCGGACATTGAACGTTGGATGAAGTCTACCTTCTCGTGGTCGGGCAGATGCCAGTTATTTAAGATGACCATACTCCCCAGGATTTTGTATCTTTTTCAGACATTACCGGTTTCCATCCCAGCGTCCTTTTTTAAGCTGATAATGAGGATGCAGACTGCTTTTGTTTGGAACAGAGCGAAACCTCGATTAGCGAGAACCTTGATGTCCAGACGGAAGGAAGACGGGGGTGTGAACCTACCAGATATTAAATTATATTACATAGCAAGTCACCTCTCCAGAGTAGTGGACTGGTGCAGACACGGGGATAATAAATTGTGGGTTAGAATTGAACAGGATCACACCTCTTACACGCTACAGACATTGCCTTGGGTGACCCTCCCTAAAAAAGAGACGCTTTGGGATCATCCAACTATAGGAGCCACCTTGAGGGTCTGTAATCTCCCGATGGTTAGAACATTGATGCTACCGACCGATTCAGCACAGACCCCGGTTCTGAGCCACCCTACGTTTGGTCCTAGTAAAGGCGACTCTGTTTTTCAGTCATGGATTCAATCCGGATTAGACAGAGTGGCGAGTCTGGGAGACAGATCTACGTGGCCGACTTTAGAAAGCTTGACCTTAATCACGCAACCGGTTCCATTAGGTTTTTGGCGATGTCTCCAACTAGCTCATTATCTTCGTGAGTTGCCCTCGAAAAAGACATATAAGCCCCACAAGACGCCCTTTGAAATCTTGTGTACCACAACGGTGAGTAGCAGGCATGCGCTATCTCAGATTTATTCCTATCTTGTCACACAGCCGGACTTGCCGACCCCACACTTCATGCTTTCATGGGAAAGAGATTTGAGCTTGACTCTTTCTACAGAACAGAGAAAGAAGATTTTTAGCTTAGCTCACTCCTCATCCATCTGTTCCAGGTTACAGGAAGCGAACTACAAAATACTAACTCGTTGGTATAGAGTCCCTGCTGTGTTACACAGGCTCATCCCGTCTGTTGACCCTAAATGTTGGAGGTGGGGTGAGGCAGAAGGTACATTGTTGCATATTTTCTGGGATTGTGATAGACTCCGGCCTTTCTGGACGAAGGTTATAGAACTCATCCGGATGGTTACTGGCTTCCAGGGAGAGATGGGTCCTGGCCTCCTTCTGCTCCACCACTGTGAGATCCCCACATCCAGATATAAACGATCACTTCTACGCTTTTTGGTGATGGCAGCAAGGTCCTGCATCCCGTTGCTGTGGAAGACAGAGACTAGCCCGACGGTGGCGATGTGGATAACAAAGGTGAATGACTTAATGCACCTAGAAGACTTAACGTCCTCTGTACACGATTCGTTTGAGTCTTATAAACAGACGTGGTTCTCCTGGATGAGATTTATGGACACGGATGTATATAAAGATAGTAGGGGTTTCTAATTGATTGGCGGAGCCCTAATGAAGATGCAGTCGAGCTCCTTTGCCCCTTGGGGGGAGGAAGGGGAGGGCCCTTTCTACCTGCCCTCCAACCCTCCTTCCCTTCCCATCCTCCTTCATTCCCCCCCTTGCTCTAATCCTTTTTCCTTTTTCTTCTCTGCTTCCTCTTATATTTCCTATCTTTTTTCTATTGAATAATGTTTATGTCTTCAGCTGTGACTCACAATAAGTGGACATTAGACATGCAAATGGAATTGTTCAGATACCCAGAATGTTATTTCTTCTCTATAATGTCTTACACATGATTTGTATAGCGGAAGACTTGTGGCTTTACTTTATGTTTTACATATATTGTTTAAAAATAAAAATAAAGAATTCAAAATAAAAAAAGTATATAACTTCACATGTGTTAATTCATAGTTTTGATGCCTTCAGTGTGAAGCTACAATTTTCATAGTCATGAAAATACAGAAAAATCTTCGAATGAGAAGGTGTGTCCAAACTTTTGGTCTGTACTGTATATACTTATATTTAATAATTGCAGCTAGTATACTTGGGATATAGGTAGAACTTGCATGGAAATATGCTGTACACAGCTGTTAGGAATATGACTCATGCTGTACCCCTTGTACAGTCAATATTTTTCTTTTTATTTACTACTTTAGTTCAGGCAGCGTGATAGACTTTTATTTAAATTGTTATTTTCACCCCGACAGGTGTACACACGATAACTGCCTTCTATCTGCTGCTCCATATTTTATCTACTTAGTTATAATACATTTCTTTTGTAGTATCGACAGGTTTGAAAACACAGATTGAGCGCCAGTGTTTTATTATTCTTTTTTGTATGCATCAGGTGAGGCAACTTTATGAGGTACGGACTTTTGGTAAAATATTGAGCTTTATCATATTGTTTTTAAAGTGCAAAATATCTTTAAAGCAGACTACTTTTTTTGTAGGTTTGAATGACACCATTAATTTTTCCACATAATATAATGGAAAATGGGAAAACATTTCAAATGCAGTGAAATGGAGAAAAAAGCAAATCCACCATTGTTTTTTTTTTTTTTTTTAGTTCTTACAAAGTTTATTTTGCAGTAAAAGTGACCTCCAGCATGATCCTGTTAGTGCTCTTACAGTGATACCAAGCATCTGCAATTTGTAAAAGAAATTTGATTTGTCTCCTTGTAATTTTTTAATTTTTCCATAGATAGAGCTGCGCGAGAGCTTATTTTTTGCGTGGCAAGCTCATGTTTTTATAGATATCATTATGACTAACAATACAGCTGACATTTTGATCATGTTTAAATTGCATTTTTTAGGGGCGAAGGAAAATCACCATCTTGGAGTTTCTCCTTTTTGTTTGCTCTATGGCACTGCCAAACAGGTAAAATAATTGTTTTTTTTTTTCTAGATTACATTTTAGAGACGGGTTGATGCCGTATGTACTTTTGTTAAAAAAAATATTTTAATGTCCACTTTTGAAGCAGGAATAGGTCAGTGATTTGGATTTTAAACGTTTGGAAAACTTTAATTCTTTCCTTTTCTTAAGTGCTCATAGGGGATTTTTTGTTGCTTGCTCTGCAACATATACTGCAGTTTCATATATGATAGTAGGATCCATTTTAATATATCTAGACTCCATTTTGTGAATATTTGTATTTCTGTCTCAAAGTGTCTGTCCTCTGTGGAATGGAGACCACTGTTTATTTTAGATAAGGACTATGTAGTTTCTTTGTTAGAAACAAAACCTAAGCGTACACTAGAATGTGTAAACTGAGAGGTATGCAGACTGAGCAATGTTCAAAAGATGCTGAGATTCAGCCCATAGGATGTATGCAAGTAAATGCCAAAAGATAAGTTGACCAATGACGATGTTATAATGAAATGCCTATATAAGTTTGAGATGATGATGAAATAAAACACTAGACATTAAAACAAAGAGGGCTGCTTCTGATACATGCCCTGTTTTTTTGTTGGCTATAAATAAGGATGGACTTCTGTTGTCTGTTCAACCCGTATTTGGAATGTTTATTGATTAATTGAGAAAACACACATTACAAAATACAAAGTGATCTGAGATAGAGGGGTGGGGGGTTATATTTCCGTTGGGTGTGAGATACCTCTTCACCTCTATTTAATATGAAGGTACGACATAAATAGAAAAATTGTCCTTAAAATGACTCGGAGTGGGATTGTAAGAACGAACACTGTAAAATCAGGTGTTTTAGGACCACAAAGTTAATGCTTACTTGTTTCTTTGTGGATTTTTCAGAAAAAAATCATGCTGACCAGGTGTTATGGTGTTTTTCAGAAATCTATAATGTAGAAATTATAGGTTTTAGGGAGGGTGTACATCTTGTAAAGTTTCATGACTGTCAAAACCTTTCTCTAGTCTGTCCTATGTGGTTGTGAGACCAGCTGCTGATGTAAACGGATCTGAGTCTCTTGATTTGCTCTGTAGATCGTGGACCCAGCTACCTGATCAGTAGGTCCAGCTCTTCAGCAGCAATAATGACGAGGTTACTAGTTCCGCTTTTAAAGGCACACTTCCACCCTCTGTAGTTTTTCGGGTTGGTCATCAAACTTTGTGAGACTGGTGTTGATGAGTTCTTGGAAAATCATGTACCTCGCAAAGTTGGACATGTCTGTTTTTTGTGACCTTGGGGGCACATTTACAGGCTGAGTAGCACTGTTCACGTGGGTCATAGCTTCTTGGCTCAGAAATGTAGAAAGGTACGGAGCAGTATAGGCGTTTAGTCCAGCAACTGGTTTGGTGTATATAGTCGCTGTCATATGCGGGGCTGGAACTACATAGTTTTACAAAGTATAGTGCCTTGCCAGCATGTTAATGGATATAGGAATCACTGCACACGTACAAGGTAAATAGTGCTTTTTCGTGAGAATTTTATTTATAATGTTTGTTCACTGCGACAAGGTTATGACGTTTCGGCCCAGTATGGGCCTTGATCACATGGCCACTGCTATCTGGATATATCATGTGGAAACATTGTCCACCAGGCCGCTCCTCCCTTCCAGAGTGACAGCTCTGAGCCTGGCCTATCCCTAAACAGTGACCAGACTGCAAAAGTTATCAAGTGCACTCCCCTTGGGTACAACTTCAACTGGATCAGAAGGGGTTTTACCCTGCAAAACTACCACAGCAAGCAGTTCCTAAGGGCCATATCTTGGTTTCATCCAAATCAAGCGACCATGTGATCAAGGCCCATACTAGGCCGAAACGTCATAACCTTGTCGCAGTGAACAAACAATATCAATAAAATTCTCACGAAAAAGCACTATTTCCCTTGTACATGTGCAGTGATTCCTATAACCATTGACTGTGGAACTTTTGGTTCCTTTCACTTGCACCGTTAATCACACTAACTCGAGTGCTAGCCATTGCCTTACCATTTGCCAGCATGTTAGATTGCATGTAGACATTGGCATATGGAGTTTGTTGAAGTGCGGTGTCTAGCTGCGTATCAGAGCATGAAGGAGGTTCAAGTTTGAATGTTGGAGCCATAGGCGGATCAGCGTCTTGATGACTTGGAGAAGTGTCGGTTCCGACAGGAATATTGTTGGTGGTCATGGTTCATTGTTTTGGCTTAGTACATAGTCTCTTGTGCGCTAAATGGGGTCTTTTGTGTCGATCTCACACAAGCTGATGCTGTCTACTTGACTCCCACTTAGAGCTTGATCAAAGACCTTTAACATTGCCATGGCTGGCGTATTAAATATCACCAGGACATAGGTATATTTCTCACAGGTGTCCTTAAAGGACTGGTATGCTGAGTACAATTGTTCCAGGGCTCTCTCTAGTGGTAACACATGAGCGCCAGACATAGATACAACAGTGACTTGATTCAGCACCCTTTGACACAGGGAAGATATGTTAGGGACCAATTCACAATTGTGGCTTGTAGGTTATCTTTAACTGTCCATTTAGGTTTAGTTAAGCTTTTGGATCTTTCACTGCAAGCAGTGTGAGATTCTGTGTCTCTTTCTTGTTGTTTCAGGTCAGCCAGGGACTGAGAAATCCTTCCTGCTTTGGTCATTGTGCACAGGGATGCAAAGATGAGAGCTGTTCTGCTCCTACCGTGTTTCCCCGAATATAAGACAGTGTCTTTATATTAATTTTACCCCCAAAAGTCCCACCCTGTCTTATATTCGGGGTATGACTTATATTAAAAAAAAAAAATGACAAAAATGAAAAGTCCCAGCCCCATACAGTATGCCACTGCAGCCCCCAGCACAGTACCGCTAAAACCGCAATTCCGCCGCACAGCCGACTTGCGGCACACTTGCGGCATACTTGCGGTAGGTCCCCATACAATGTACGGTACTGTATGGGACACTTGCGGCAAGGTGCGGCAAAGGTGCGGTAACCGCACCTTGCCGCAAGTGTCCCATACAGTACCGTACATTGTATGGGGACCTGCCGCAAGTGTGCCGCAAGTCGGCTGTGCGGCAGAATTGCGGTTTTAATGGGCAAGTCGGCAAGGAAACATCCTTACTTTTTAGGGTAATGGCGGCCTTGGGCTATGGATTCCTCCGCGGTGCAGGGCGTTGTCCAGATGCTTCTTCATGCAGGAGCTTCTGGCCAATCAGCACTCGAGCTGCTGAGCCAATCAGCGCTCGAGATGCTGGGGAGCCGCTGGCCAATCAGAAGCTCCTGCCGGCAGCGGTGACGTCAGGCCGGGGCGACAGGCGCACAAGATTAACCCTATGCCCTCGGGGTTACCTGCGGCACCTGAGGGCAGAGGGGAGCCCACGGGGGACAGGGGACCTGCGGCTGCACCTGAGGGCAGAGGGGAGCCCACGGAGGACAGCGGGGCCAGTGGGACAGCGGGGACACAGGTAAAACATGCAATGGGCAAAAATGGCACTTTAGCGGTACCCTGTCTTATATTCCCCGAAAATAAGTCACCCTGTCTTATAATCGGGGTATGACTTATATTGGAAAATTCTGCGCCAGCCCTGCCCTGACTTATATTCGGGGGTGACTTATTTTCGGGGAAACAGGGTAGTTGCAGAGGAGATTCACATACAATGTTGCAGTTTACAATCAGCACAGGCAGCATCTGCAGACTCTATGTAAGCTGCTGTGTCTTCACAATTAGCTGGACATGTTCCTTTCTCTGGAATGTAAGCTGTATACTGTTCTTAATAACAGGCTACTTTTTTCACTATTCTGACTCTTCAAGGCAGCATGAGTTTCTAAATCCTTAGTTATCAATCTCTTAGACAACTGTATGATTGTTGTACTCATATGCGATGCGTCCTCAGACAGTGCCAACTCAATCATACTGACTTGTAGTAAAGACCGGGAGAAAAGGAGCTGTTTTCCTCTGAAATCTTGTTATTAAGTTCAGTGCAGCAGGTGAAAAGAGTAATCCTTACAGGGAAGTACATGTGTGATGCAGAAAATGGCTACAGCAAACTGAATACTGGGGAAGAAGGGAGGAGTGAACGAACACATCATCAACTACAGGAGAGGCATAGGGACAAACTTTAGGGAGCAGGAAATCTACATGGCAACAAGTAATGCAATGCATAATATAGAGAGTACATAACAAGTTGTTCCCATTTGTGGGACACAACAGGCAGGGAAGTTGGTTAGAGTTGATGACAGGATCCTTAAAGAGGTTTCCCACTAATAATGTCACCCTCTTACTCTTGTCCTAACACTTTCCAAATACACTTCTACCTACCATGCTCCTGAAAACATATCTCTTTTTTTTTTTTTTTTTTTTTTACCAATAAATTTTTATTCAGATAAAGAAAAGAGGCTGAATTTTTTTAAACAGAAGAAAATAAAACACGACCTATCTCCCTATAAACGGGAGCAGGCCCTAGTAGAAGACCATTACAAATCAAGCCTTTGCAATATTTCCAAAACAAAAAGGACATATGAGAAAAAGACAAATATAACAGAAGAAAGAACAGGAATACGAGGAAGGGAGGGGAGGTGGGGGGGGAGGTACCCGAACAGACCCTACGACAGGTTAGTCCATGACGCTCTACCGAGAAGAAATCCCACACTGTCGCTGCATATCCCCTCACTCATGAGGGGGCATTGTCCTGAGAAGGGGCGTAGGAGAAGCGAAGCATCTCAACTGGGATTGGAGAAGCTTGCGGGTGAGCAGCCCAAACCTCCCATCTGTTTTTAACCGAGGACTTGGTGGGCTTGTCCAACGCTAGAAAGTACTCCTGGTGGAATATCCAATTGACCTTTCCAATGACATCCTGTAGGGTGGGCGGGAGAGGTGCCTTCCATCCCGCAGCCTGGCACAGCCGGGCTGCTATGAGTATATAGGCTACAGTTCCCCTAATAGTTGTGGGGAAGTCCTGCAGACCTATGTTTAAGATCAAAAGCTGCGGGGGAAGACTTTGACGTATCCCCGTAACCGAGGACACCAGACTTGTAACCGAGGCCCAGAATGTGCCGAGTTTAGGGCAGGACCACCACATATGAACCAAGCTTCCATGTCCCCCACACTGTCTCCAGCAGAGCGGGACAGGTTTTTAGAGAAGCGCGCCACCCGAATATGGGGAATGTACCACCGAAGGTGAATTTTTTTCAAATTTTCGGTGTGGTTGACACATCTGGTGGACCGCCCCATCTCCGACACCGCAGCGTGCCAATCTTCTACCGGAGAGGAGAACCCAAGGTCCCGCTCCCAATATCTCATATATGGAAGTTTTACCATCGAGTCTCCCCCCACCAACTCTTTGTAAGTTTTTGACATACCCTTAGTCTTGGTAGAGTCGGATAAGACAAATTTCAGCAAAGCTGACAAGTCAGGTCCAGGGGGCCGGCTATTAAGGAATGAGCCTGCTCTGAGTAAATGGTCAAGTTGACAAAATTGGAGGAAAGCGGGCCGACAAGAGGGGTGGGAGTCGCATAAAGACTCAAAGGAATGGAACACGTCCATCTCTCAGAAAATCCCCCAGAGTTGTCAACCCCGCCTCCCACCACTTCCTCATCTGGACCATGGGGATCAATAATTTTAAGGCGTCAAGGGATATGTCTCCCGGAGGAAATCTTGTCCAGGCATGTGGGACTTTCCTCCAGTATGTCAGGAGGGTCTGGGCAGTGTCCAGACGGTGAGCTCGCCCAACAGGGTGCAAAGACTCGGCCGCTAGGAGGTCCCGTAGTGAGCCTCCATCTAGAAACTCAGTTTCAATAGAGATCCACTTAAGATGTTTAGGTGCGTGCCACCAGGATCTGGCCTCCTCCAGGATCAGAGCCCTATGATAGTCCAATAGATTAGGCAGGCCCATCCCCCCGGCGTGAAGGGGAAGATACATAACTTCCCTGGCGACTCTCGGAGTCTTTCCCGCCCAAACAAATTTATTTACAATGCTTTGTAATCTGTTGATAAAGTTATTTAGTATTTTAAGGGGAACGCATCTAAAAACATATATAATTTTAGGCAGTAGCATCATCTTTAGAGTGTGTAGTCTCGCTATCCAGGAAAGCCTAGGGAGATTGTAAAGCGCCGCATCTGCAGCAATTTTAGCGGAGAGTATGTCAAGATTGAGCCTAATTAACTGGGAGGAGGGGGCGAGTTTTATGCCTAGATAGGAGATCCCCTCCTGTGACCACTTAAAGGGGAGGGCCCCAGATAAGGCCGATATTTCCCCCTCTGCGACGTTTAAAGGCAGAATTTCAGATTTCGAGGCATTAAGTTTATAATAGGAAATTGCGGAATAATTTTGCAGGATTTCCATTATTGATGTGAGAGAGGCGGGCAAATTAGAAAAGGTGATGATGATATCATCGGCGTATAGGCCGATGGTGTGCTTCTCCCCACCAACCCTGATA
Organism: Allobates femoralis; assembly: GCA_033576535.1. Lineage (NCBI taxonomy): Eukaryota > Metazoa > Chordata > Amphibia > Anura > Aromobatidae > Allobates > Allobates femoralis. Next base: position 43,289,868 of record JARQOC010000003.1, read on the forward strand.
CCCGTGATCCCCGGAGCGGTGCGTATTTTTTCCGCCAGGGGCTCGATTGCCAGGGCAAAAATCACCGGTGAAAGGGGGCAGCCCTGTCGGGTTCCATTTGTGATCTGGAAGACAGGCGAAAGAAAGCCAGAGACCAAGACCGTGGCGTTGGGACATGAGTACAAAGATAAAATGGCCGAAAGGAAAGGGCCAACAAGGCTAAATTTCCGAAGGACCGCTTCCAGGTATCCCCAGTGCACCCTGTTAAATGCCTTTTTGGCGTCTAGGAACAGGAATGCACCGGGTCCACCCTTCAGCTCTAAAGCCTTAATAAGATTAATCATCCTCCTCGTCCCGTCTTTCGTCTGTCTGCCAGCCACAAATCTGACTTGGTCCAGGTTGATCAGCTTGGGGACCACTTCCAACAGCCTGAACGCCAGAATTTTAGCAAAAATCTTCAAGTCGCAATTTAATAATGATATGGGCCGATAGCTCTCGGGAAGGTCAGGCGGCTTTCCAGGCCTGGGAATGGTGACAATTGTGGCCTGCAATTATGGAGGGGCAATTATGCCCGTCTCTCTCCATTGGTGAAAAGTCCGCAAAAGGAACGGAGCCAGTGTTTTCCCAAAGGTACGGAGATACTCATTCGGAAGGCCATCCGGACCGGGGCCCGAATGCAGTTTAGTGGCATCAATAGCCCGGAGTACCTCCGAGAGAGTAAAAGGGAGGTTTAACTTTTCCATGTCTGTTGTAGAAATAGATGGCAAGCTCAGCTCCTCCAGAAAGTCACCAATCAACGTCGCAGAGGGTTGGGGTGTGGTCGAGTCCTCTCTAAGATTATATAGTTTGGAGTAGAATTGCTTAAAAATGACGGCGATATCATTGGGGTTTTTAACCGTTTGGCCAGTTTCATCCCTCATGCTATTTATTGCAGATCGGGCCTGCCTCCTCCTCAATCTTCTAGCCAGCAAGGCCCCTGCCTTGTCTCCCGACTCATAAAATGCCGTTTTTGTTTGGCGCAAATATTTTTCATGGCGTAGAAGTAGGAAAGAGCGTAATTGAAGCCTAGTTGTGGTTAACTGGGCGGACGTGTGGGAGTTGGGGCGCAACTTGTTTAGGTCCTCAAATTGTTTGAGCTGTGCTAGCAAGGAATCCTGCTCCTTCTCCCACACCCTCTTTAACTGCGAGGCCTTCTGGAGAAAGACTCCCCTGACATAGGCCTTGTGAGCAGCCCAGAGAGTTTCCTCCGAGACCAGGCCGTTGTCATTTATCTGAAAAAATTCAACAAGCAGGGAGTTAACTTCATCCACAAGGCCCGGGTCAGAGAGCAGAGCCCTATTTAATCTCCAGGAAGAAGGGGGAAGAGGACGGACATTTAGAGACAGATCGAGGGATACCGGGGCATGATCAGACCACGTTATTGTCTCCACCTCCGCACAGGCCGGTAAGGTCTTATCATCAACCAGAAAATAGTCTAGTCTAGAATACGACCTGTGCCTGTGGGAGTAAAAGGAGTAGTCCCTTTCGGTCGCGTGAAGGTAGCGCCAGGGGTCATGCATGTGGTACTCCCGGCACACGAGACCAGACTCCCTGGCCCTCCCCGGTGCCCCTCTCGAGCAATCCAGAGCCCGGTCAGGGACTAGATTAAAGTCACCGCAGATTATTTTATAGCTGGCTGATGGACCATTTATTCTATCAAGTATGGAGCGCAGAAAATGCAGCTGGCCCACATTAGGGGCATAGACCGAGGCCAACATCATCAAAGAGCCCGCCACTACACAGGTTAGGATGATAAATCTGCCTGCTGGATCAATATCAGCCTTCAGGAGAGTGAAGTCCACCGTGTGTCTAACAAAGATGCACACACCAGCCTTCTTTTCGGCCGCGTTGGCGAAAAACGCCACTGGGTACAGCCGGTGCTGCATCCTATAGTTGTCACTGGGGAGGAGGTGCGACTCCTGGACGCACATAATATCAGCCCTCAGTCTCTGTGCATCCCTCCATAGAAGGGAGCGCTTGAAGGGGGAATTCAGCCCCCTTACATTGTATGAGACAATTTTCATGTTTGGTTAATACAGCTATGGTATCGCTCACCTGTGTAATGTGGTCGAGTCCGTCGGGCACACCTGTGGGGATAGTGGGTTGGGAAAAAAAAGGGAAATGAGACGTGGGGGGGAGATGACGGGTGTAGGGAGGTGGGGGGAAGAAAAAGAAAGAGACAGCAAAAAATATAACACACATAGAACATACATGTAAACAAGAAAAAATAGCACAGGCTCACATGGGGCACCTCCGTCAGTGGGGGGAAAAGTAGGATGAGAGGAAAACCCTCCCATCTTCCAGTACAGAAAAATCTGTAGTTCTCACAGGGCTGGAATCAGTGTCTCTTCAACGGAGTAGAAGAGAGAAAGAGAAAAATCTCCATCAGAGGTCCTGGTAGTGATCCGAGGACGCCAGTTCAGTCCATGAATCAGTTGATCTTTTCCAATTCTGGGGGGGTTGATGGGGTCCCATCTCTCCCAGGTGAGCGTCGGGGGGGTCCTCTTAGGGCTTACAGTCAAGTTCCACTGCCGAAGAGCCTTCCCCAAATGACTAGGGGAGAGGAACAGATGATTAGATCCCTTGTATCTAAATTTGAGGTGAACAGGAGTGCCCCAGCTATATGTAATTCCTTTGTCCCTTAGGACCTTACAATGGGGGGCAAACTCTCGTCTGCGGGCCGAGGTGCCCGGGAACAGGTCCGGAAAAATCAAAATATCCACATAGGGGTCTGGAAATAATGATGTCTGTCGTGCGGCCTGCATGACATGGTCTCTGATCTTGGTGTTGTCAAATGCCACCAGGATATCCCGGGGTAAGGATTTATTTATGTGTGATGGCTTTGGGAGACGAAAAGCCTTCCCAATCTGAGAGTCAGTGTAGGGGATATCTGGAAGAAGTACCTTCAGAAATTGCAGCACTGTGTCCCGCAGATCCTCTCCAGCTCCAGCCTCCGGGAAACCCCTGAACCGCAGGTTTGCTGCTCTGGCTCTGTCCTCCATGTCCCACATCCTCAGTTTGATCTGCTTGATGTCGCCCTCCATGGCAGAGTAGTCGTCTGCCAGCTCGTTATGTGCGGCTGCATACTCCGCCATCTTTTCCTCAATTTTCACTGTGCGCTCCCCCAGGGCGTTTAGATCCTCTCTGAGCTCTCCTACAATCCCCGGATGTCATCCAGAAGAGACCTCCGGAGAGAACCCAGCACCTCAGTGAGGAAGCCCTGAGTCACCAGTGCCTCCCCCTTCTCTCCCACCGCGCCGCTCCCAGAGCCGCGGGGAGAGCGGGCTCCAGCAGGTGCTGGGGAGGACTTAGAGGGAGACGGCGCCATGTGCAGCCCCGCCGGAGGCCGCTCCGGTGGGAAGAAGTCCGTGACCCTGGAGGGCTCACCACGTCGGCGGGAAGAGTTCCTGGGCATCACCGCAGCTGCAGGGGAGGGTCCCAGTTATATCTCAGGGGTAAGTTGCCTGATCCTCGTGCTAAATGCCGCTTTTCCTCGGATCTCGCCCAGGAACTCAGGAAAGTGCGACTGGCGCCATGAGCTCCCAAACCACGCCCCCCGAAAACATATCTCTTAGAGGCTCATAAATATCTTTTATTAGTTACATCGGTTGAAAAAGACCTAGGTCCATCGAGTTCAACCTTCCTCCATCAATTACACATTGTTTATACAATGCTATGCTGCACTCAATCCTATCTATGAAGGTGCTAACTAAACACAATTCTATTTCAAATATACAATAGTTGCACTCGACATAGATTTTTTCTAAATAGAGACAAAATGATAATGAAAAAGTAGAGATACTTAGTATTATGAAAATGGCCAAATCGATAATTCACCCAGTTGCCATGTTGCGGCGATCTCTATTAACTGGGTCCTAACACTAATGCAACTGCCTGATGTCGTTCTGGGCTTTTCCTCATCGGCTGATACCAGAGAACAATGAATTAGCAGTCTTATAACTAAAGACAGGTGCTTTGAATATCTAATTGGTGCCTTGGGAAAAGAGGTGCTAATTCATTGTTCTCTGGTATCAGTCAATGAGGAAAAGCCCAGAACGACATCAGGCAGTTGCATTAGTGTTAGGACCCAGTTAATAGAGATCGCCGCAACATGGCAACTGGGTGAATTATCGATTTGGCCATTTCCATAATACTAAGTATCTCTACTTTTTCATTATCATTTTGTCTCTATTTAGAAAAATCTATGTCGAGTGCAACTATTGTATATTTGAATTATACATTGTTGTCACTTGGTCATTTATAACCGACAATAATATGCGCACTAACAAATAGAGATGAATGAACACCTGAGTGTTCAAATTCGATTTGGTTTGTCGAATGCGGGGTGTTTGCCATTAAGAATTTCAAGTAAATAGTAAAGAAGACCCAACACAGAGAGAAAACATTTGATCAGAAATAAGACCACAAACATATATCTGGACTCCATCTTTACTACTCCCTCATACCCATCAGTGATCCTCTGCAACGTCTTCTTGCTTTTAGCACAACTAGAAAATTCAATGTCTCATTGAATGTCTGGTTAGTTAAAATCCCCCATAATAACAATCCTATTATTATTATTTCCTGCTTTTTTAATTTGTTGCAGCATTTCATCCTCCACCTGTTCAGCTAAGTTAGTAGGCTTATAACAAATTCCACTTTGCACCATTATTGCGCACACCGTGTACATTTACCCATACTGACGCTGCATTGTCACCCCTCCCCCTGATGTCATTAAGCACAGGTCTTAAGTTAGATTTAACAAATATACACACCCCTCCAGCTTTTTATGTTTCTCCTGTGCTTTCTAAATTAAACATTACTCTCTACGTTTGTCACCCAGTCATGGCTTTCATCCAGCTAGATTGATGCCCACCACATCGTAATCTGTAGCTGACAATAGAGTCTCTAATTCATATTTTTGTTGTAGCTTTGATTCTTCCAGTCTGGATACTCAAATCGGACAATCTGCGCAGGGCACGTCACTGGCGGGGGTGGGGCTGCCTCTCTATGAGTGACAGCAGTCTGGGTACACACAGGGCCACCATCAGGGCCTCACAGGTCTGCCTCCAGTGAGGGGCCCAGGCAGCAGAGGCCAGGAGGGGGGCCCGGAGACACTGACAGCCTGTGACAGCCTGAGGCACTCCTCCGTCACTCTGCTGCTGCCCAGGTCCCAAGGGCAGGGGGCGGAGCCCTTCAGCGTACCTGAAGTGGGGCTGGCGGGGGGCCCGGAGGCGCAGCAAGGTAGGTGGGCGCCGTCGGCAGTGTGCAGTGTCTCCCCGGAAGCTACAGTGTGAGTCGGATGTTCTTTCTCTGAGCCGCCGTCAAACTGACAGCAGCTCAGAAAAAGTGCTGCACTGGCTCCCACTGATCATCTGTATGAGTGTCTAACTCGTACAGTTGAAGCCCTGACCGCGGACACTTCCAGGTCAGGATGACGTCAGCAGAGTGATCATTTGATCACGCTGCTGATATCACAGCTCCACAGAGGTGTGAAAATTGTGAACAAATGCACTCTCAGTAGGCAATTTTTGCTGGTGAAAAAGATGTGTTCTTTTTATTTTGGTGCTGTACACATTAGACTTGCGACCTGGGGTGACGTTTCGGCTATTATCCAATAGCCTTTATCAAAAGTCGCTGTTGGTGAATACAGAAAGTGAAATTGTGAGACATATACACTTATATACAACTATATATACAAATTTTATGTACATATTTTAGTATTCTATTACAGAATATGGAAAGTAACAACATATTGTCTTTGTTATTTGTTATTTCTACTAATCCTTCAATAACAACTCAGAAATCTTCACCATGGAAGTGTATTCCCAATTACTAAATACATCAAAAAAGACCCCTAAGGGACTATGGAATAGCTTTAAAAATCACCTTTTTATTAAAGAGCTTTCTTAAAAGCAATACAATAGAAATTCATTACATTAGATATGAGAAATACAATATGGACTCACGATGAAAACAAATACTACAATCAAGTCTGGAAAATTTTAAGGGTTACAGTAATAATGTTCAGTACCTCATGGCACTAGAAGGTACACTATACAGGATTATCCAGGAGTCAAAATCGACCCACAAAATAGTTATGCCATACTAAATCCATAGATCCAATATGATGGCTGTGTATTACAGTGAATGGGTATCTTAGAAACAGGCAGTGTTCTACACCTGCAATCCCCTCTTGGTAGTATATGGGAGGTTATGGTTTGTGCTTCTCAGATATATTAGCACTAAAAATCCACTTATCCTACCTTAGTACACTGTTTATCTCCCACCATCCATAGTTCACCTCAGCCCATTATGGGTTAAATTCAGACATGACAACACATGGGATCAACTGAGACCCTAGGTATGATGGTACAGACCTGTATGTGCAGAGCTCCCGGCTGCCCCGACGCCGTTTCGTCAATAGACTTCCTCAGGGGGTCAGTATGCCAGTTGCAAGCGTGTCAAGCGGACTTAAATAGTGCCCTTATTATCTGATGTAATGCCGGTGTGTGCGACCGCCCCTTCATACTGTCCGTTGTGCCTCTAGTCATGTGACCGCCTCTGATCACATGCTCCCGGCAGCTTCCGGCGTTTGGACCGCAACGCCAGCAACGCGCGTATTGCGCGTCACCGGCGCCCGTCGGTGACACGCCGGGAGTAGGCGGGGCCAGAGTTCAGTGCAGATGACTTCGGCAACACAGTAGGAATAGGGAGGTGACACGCAAGCCCGTGGGGACAGAACAGTGTAAGAAGATGAATACAATCTATCACAGATGTATCAGTATGCATAGACTTATTTCCCACTAATCTATTAGTGAACATTATAATACAATATTATCATAAAGTGATTTTACATAGCTCATTATCTTGTGTATATCATGTATCAGATTAAAGTGCACAGTGCTCAAGTATGATATATATAGAAAAATATATTAAAATTATTACAACCATTTTCAAATTGTGTCACTAAGCTTCATCAGACATATACTGCTCAGAGCTTGTATGTTATAAAAAATTTTTTTTACAAAAAAGTGCTTGCTCATAGTGCAAAAAGATGAGAAAATGTGCTGCATCTTGACATCCGTCCTTCTTGCAAACTCCTCCATCTCCTATTCTTCCCAACAACAGAATTTGGCTTCATCATCAGGATAGGGACAAAAACCAGATCAAATTCTATATGATAATGATGTGAATATACTAGAAGAATAAAAATTCATCGTTAAAATCAAATTAAAAACACGGAATCAATCAAAGACCGCATCCTTGTACAGATGTGTCGAGTAGCAAAATAGGAAACAAATACACCATATACACTGTGAATCACAAAAAAGCCCCAAAGCCGAAATTTTCATTCAGACCATGTGGCGTTACACTGTTCAGTCTATAGATCCACTTGCTTTCTATTTGTCCAAGCAATTTTCCCATATTTCCTCCTCTCTGGCCCATATTAATCCTATCTATTCCTACCGTCTTGAGCAGACTAGAATTACTCCGATGTTTTAGGTAGAAATGTCTCGGTATCGTCTTCAATACTGACGGGTCTTCTGCGGCTGCCCCCTTCTCAATGTCCAAAACATGTTCTCTAATGCGCACGCGAAGTTCTCTTGTGGTCATCCCTACATAAATCTTCCCACAAGGGCACTCTACCATGTATATGACTCCCTTAGTTCCACACGTAATGTGGTGTCTGATGTCATATACCCTGGTGTGATCACTATTGTGAAAGTTCTTGCTTTTCTTAATGTTAGGGCACGTCACACAATTTAGGCAGGGGAAACAACCTCTCACATCTAACCACTGAGTCTTTTTGACCTTTTCACGCACAAAGTGGCTACGAACCAGTATATCTCTCAGGTTTTGTGACGTCTAGCAGTAATCAATGGCTTCTCAGAGACACAGCATTTCAAAACCGGATCATTGGTCAGGATATCCCAGTGCTTGTCAATTATTTGAATTAGATCCCTCCACTGTTTATTATATGAGACTATCAGTCTCGGGTAGCCTCCTTGTTCTTTTTCTTTTTCTTTCCCTTTCTTCCCGGTATTATTCAGGAGATCCACCCTGTGGAGATTCTTGGCTCTGTTGTATCCTCTCTTTATAGTTTTCCAGCCATATCCTCTTAACCGAAACCGATGTTTGAGGTCCTTAGCCTGTAGATCAAAGATATGTTCATCAGAACATATCCTCCTAGCCCGTATAAACTGGCCGATTGGAATACCTCTAATGGTCGACGGTAAATGCGATGAGTCAGCCCTCAATACTGAATTTGTAGATGTTTCCTTTCGGAATATATCCGTCATCACTTTCCCGTCCCTAGTTGTTTCAATCGATATGTCCAGATAGTTGATCTTTCTACCACTCTGATACGTCAATTTGATATTTTTATCATTCTCATTCAGGTTTCTCATGAGGTTCTCCAGCTCACTACTAGTCCCCTCCCACACAAACAAAGCGTCATCAATGAAACGCATCCATCCCTGCATCTTCTCGCAACCAGCAATGGGGTTGTTGGTAAATATTTCACTCTCCCATGCGCCCAAGAACAAATTTGCGTACGAGGGCGCACAGGAGGCCCCCATTGCGGTGCCTTGAAGCTGCAGGAACACCTGACCGTCAAAGATGAAGCAGTTGTGTGTGAGTGCAAACTCAAGCAAGACCAAGATCAGCTCAACCACTTGTGGGTCTACGTTACTTCTACTTAAAAACCTCCTTGCTGCAGCTATACCATCACAATGTCTTATTGAGGTATATAACGCCTCCACATCCACCGTCACAAATACCGATGTTTCAGATAGTTGTATGTCTTCAAGGCGTCTCAGGGCATCAGTAGAATCTTTAATAAAAGAAGGTAGGGTACACGCTAACGGTTTTAAATATTCATCAATGACCTGACAGATAATCTCTCAAAGACCATCATTCCCGGAGACAATTGGTCTCCCCGGGGGATCTGATAGGTCTTTATGGATTTTTGGAAGGATGTAGAATGTTGGCATCCTCGGTTTTAAATCCTTAAATTTTTTTATCATCTCTTTTGGGATGATCTTCTCCTCATATGCCTTTATCAGGATCTCCATCAAAGTTGCCTTAAACTGCTCAAGGGGGTTATATGGTAGTTTCCTATAACAGTTGATGTTATTAAGAAGCTTCATCGCCTGCTTCACATATAACTCTTTAGGCCACACCACCACATTGCCCCCCTTATCAGCTGGTTTGTACCAATACATAGGGCAGTGGGATATGGTCTGTGTGTTATAATCTGGTATTTATCCTAGGTGAGGTATATAGGGGGGATGGAGGTACAGTTACCTGTTGAATTGCACTTAAGGCTTAGTGCTGTGTGACCATTGTGTCCATATATGGCTATATTCACATTACAGTGTGCTCAATTGGAGCTGTTTAGCCTGTGGGTAGAATGTTTAAGTTAGGAGTGGGTTACTCCAGTGTATGGCTATGCATTCAGGTTTTCTGTTTACCCCCCTCTGCTGACCATCACTCTCCTCCCTCCCCCCTCTGCTGACCATCACTCTGCTCTCCCCCTCCCTCTGTTGACCATCACTATCCTCCCTCCCCCCTCTGCTGACCATCACTCTGCTCTCCCCCTCCCTCTGCTGACCATCACTCTCCTCTCCTCCACCATCTCTCCTCTCTTCTCCTCCCTCTGCTGACATCACTCTCCTCTCCCCCTCCCTCTGCTGAACATCTCTTCTCTCCCCCTCCCTCTGCTGACCATCACTTTCCTCTGCCCTTCCCTCTGCTGACCATCACTCTCCTCTCCCCCCCTTCCGGTTACTGAGCATAGTAATCTCCCCCACCCTCTCCCTTTCCCCTAATTATTCTGGTATGAGGACTCCATCTTCGTTGTCTTCAGCTCCATTGGACCAGAGCACTTTCCACCGCCGGTCTTTCACACCTCTGTCTTATATATAGATAGTTGGCGTGCACTCCTTGTATGGATTGGAGGTGCTACTTGTAGGGGTCATTAGAGACCCTATATATTGTGTCAATATTGTGAACAAATGCACTCTCAGTAGGCAATTTTTGCTGGTGAAAAAGATGTGTTCTTTTTATTTTGGTGCTGTACACATTAGACTTGCGACCTGGGTGACGTTTCGGCTATTATCCAATAGCCTTTATCAAAAGTCGCTGTTGGTGAATACAGAAAGTGAAATTGTGAGACATATACACTTATATACAACTATATACAAATTTTATGTACATATTTTAGTATTCTATTACAGAATATGGAAAGATAACAACATATTGTCTTTGTTATTTGTTATTTCTACTAATCCTTCAATAGATGGACATCAATACATAGGGCAGTGGGATATGGTCTGTGTGTTATAATCTGGTATTTATCCTAGGTGAGGTATATAGGGGGGATGGAGGTACACCTGTTGAATTGCACTTAAGGCTTAGTGCTGTGTGACTATGGTGTCCATATATGGCTATATTCACATTACAGTGTGCTCAATTGGAGCTGTTTAGCCTGTGGGTAGAATGTTTAAGTTAGGAGTGGGTTACTCCAGTGTATGGCTATGCATTCAGGTTTTCTGTTTACCTGCTGGGGTATGGTGAGTGCCCCTGTGTGCTGGACAAGTACTCAAATGGAGGGTTCTGTGGAGATCATGTATACCAGTTAGTATATATAGACATAGTGCGGTTACTACTTATCTTATGCACTGGTGCTGTGTGCCCCTTGCCTCCTGTGTTGTTGCCGGCGCCTCCCGCGCTGTGGCTGGTAGCTGTGTATCTGCCTGTGTGTCCCGCGTTTTATCGCGTTCCCGATCACCTGACCGGATGTGACGTTAGTTGTGGGCGGAAGTGCCCCGTGCGGCAGTGTAATTCTGCCCCGCCAGTACTCTGACGTCACCGGAAGTGACGTCTCGCTCCCCACTCGTTTATTATTTACTATTGCTAGTTACTGAGCCTGTAGAAGTGTGTTGTATTGGGGAGACGTACTTCTTTGTATGTGGTGTTGTGCCATGGTGTAGGTGGTCCTGTAAGGACATTTAAGGGTAGGATGGTGGGGTTATTATAGTTATATTTATACAGTACCATATGTATCTATAATTACAGTAGGATTATAGTCTTCATCAACTGGTCACACATAATGTGTCATATTAGACATGATCTTAAAGTTACAAGTGTAATACATCATATTAGATCACAGTTTATACATAGGAGTCCATAGCCTTGTCACTCACACATTCTCAAACATGTACATTAGTTATGCTTACCATCCCTCGGTGGGGGTTGGAGTTTAGCAAATGTTTTTCTCTCACTATTTTTATACAAGAAGACTAGTGGGCCTGTAAGGGTAAAAAGGTTGACAGTTGTTAACTAGTACCAGTCAATTTCCCTGTTAAGTCCTTTTGGTGTCAATGTATCTAATGTATAGATCCAGTACGTTTCCCTGTCCTTAAGTAGTTGTATATGGTTGCCCCCTCTTCTAGGTCTGTTTACTTTCTCTATTATCTGGAATCTCAGTTGTGCGACTGTGTGTCTGGCTTCCTGAAAGTGAAAGGGTAGTGGTAGCCATGTTTTTTTACAATGTATATCTGACTTGTGGTGTGAGATCCTGTCCTTTATGGCTTGTGAGGTTTCTCCCACATATAGGAGTCCACATGGGCATTTGATGACACAAACTACAAAGTTGGTGTTGCAGGTGTAGAAATCCTTGATGTTGTATGTTTTACCCGTCCTGGGATGTGTGACCGTATTTCCTTTTATTACGTTAGAGCAGCAGGGGCAACTGAGGCAGGGGTATGTGCCCGTTCTTTTGGGTTGTAAGTATGTTTGCATTGGTTGCTTGGAAAAACTACCCACATCTGCTCTAACTACCTGGTCTCTGGTGTTTTTAGCTCTCTTCGTACACATGAGGGGTGGCTCCTGAAATGCCTGTATGCGTGGATATGCTCTGTTTAGTATAGGCCAATGTTTTCTCACTAGATTGTGAACCTTATAAATTGAGGGGTGGAAATGGTGTACAAATGGAACTCGGTCTCTCTTGTTTTTCTCCAAGGGTTCCGAGGGATCAGCATTGGCACGTGCTAGTTCATGAGTTAGTAGTGGCTCGGGATAGTGTCTGTCCTTAAACTTTAGGGACATTTGTTGTAATTGTTGTGTTCTTCTTAATGGGTCTGTGACTATTCTTGAAACCCTTTTGAATTGGGACCGGGGTAGGCTGTCCCGTGTTGCTTTTGGGTGGCAACTGTCGTATCTCAATAAGCCATTGCAATCTGTTGGTTTGGAATATAGGTCTGTGGATAGAGAACCGTCAGTGTTCTTTATGATTTTAGTATCTAAGAAGGAGACTGTCTCCTTGTCCATAGTGATTGTGAAGCTCAATTCGCTCCTCTTATTGTTAAGGGGTTTCAAAAAATATTTGTAGGGTGTTTATGGGACCTGTCCAGATGCTAAATATATCGTCGATATATCTGTACCAGCAAAGGGCATATTGCTGGAACAGAATATCGGTGTATATATGTGTTTCTTCAAACTCATTCATGTAGAGGTTCGCATAGGCTGGCGCGACATTCGCGCCCATCGCTGTCCCACAGCGCTGGACGTAGAAGTCGTCGCCAAATAGGAAGAAATTCTCATGCAGGACAATGGTGAGTAGGTCTAGGCATAGGTTTTGTTGTGGTTTAGTGAGATCTGATGTGTCTAGTGTATTCCTGACTGCTTCCAGACCTTTCTGATGTTCTATGGAGGTGTACAGGCTGTTCACATCTAATGTGAATAGGAAATTCAAAAAGGGGGTTCACCCTCCAAATAATTAGGCCCTCCAATACACAAGAATTCCAAATACAAAACCCAGGAGTCAGGCCACATCAATCAATATTATCAATTTTTATTAAATAACATCACAAGACACGGTAAAACGGAGATATACAAAATATACAGACCAGGAATAACCCACTTGGTACAATCATTCAATATAGAAAAAGTCTACATCCTGTTTCACATGCACAAAAAAACACCAAAGCAATACTCTGTATAGGGGGGCTATACAAACAGGTAATTACACCTTAACCCCTTGGTGTATTTGGCACTGGCCAGTATATATTGCTTTGGTGTTTTTTTGTCTACTCTGAGGCTTATGATGATGGGTTGTTTAGCCTTATGCACTGTGCATGTGAAACAGGATGTAGACTTTTTCTATATTGAATGATTGTACCAAGTGGGTTATTCCTGGTCTGTATATTTTGTATATCTCCGTTTTACCGTGTCTTGTGATGTTATTTAATAAAAATGGATAATATTGATTGATGTGGCCTGACTCCTGGGTTTTGTATTTGGAATTCTAATGTGAATAGGATACTATGTAATGGTATAGTGCCTATCTCTTTGAGGTTTTTGAGGAAGTTACCCGTGTCTAATATGAAAGATTTGGTCTTCTTGGGGAATGGGGTAAGAATTTTTTCCAGATAGACAGATAAGGGGTTTAGAATTGAGTCCGTTGAGGCTACTATGGGTCTCCCTGGTGGATTTTTAAGGTCTTTGTGTACCTTCGGAAGAATGTAAAAGACGGGTGTAATTGGATGTTGGTTCGTTAGGAAAGTCCGAGTGTCTATGTCGATTGTGCCGTTATCTACGTAGGTCTTAAGGGTATCTGAGATTCGTCTTCTAATCCTAAATGTTGGGTCCGTGTTGACTTTCTGGTATGTGTTTGTGTCAGCTAATTGGCGTTGAATTTCTGACAAATACTGGTGCCTATTGAGGATCACGATCGCTCCACCCTTGTCTGCTGGTTTTATTGTTATGTGTGGATTTTTACCAAGGTTGTTTAATGCAATTTTCTCGTCTCTACTGTAATTGTTGCGGATGGGCAAGAGACCTAATTGTTGTTCTTTAATTAGGTCTTTTATATCTCTATCTAGACAGTCGATGTATGTTTCCACTGGATGGTACGTATGGGGAGGATTAAATGTGCTACGGTTGTACAGTCCTAAGCTTTTCAGAGACAGCGTTGTAGTGGGATTCTGAGAGGGCCTGTTCTGTGTGAGTGTGGTAGACCCTGATTCTCGGTTAAAATGTGTTTTTAGTCTAATTGTGCGGTAAAAACGTTGTAGGTCTTTTTGTAATTGAAATGAATCCCATTGTGGAGTGGGACAAAAAGATAGCCCTTTGTTCAATACCTGTAGCTCTAATGGGGATAGAGAATAATCTGAGATATTTAAGACAAGGTTAGGACCCCTACCTGTGACCGTAGAAACATCCCGCTGTGTCCTGAACCGCTTGGACCTCCTCCTCGACCGTAGCACATTTAATCCTCCCCATACGTACCATCCAGTGGAAACATACATCGACTGTCTAGATAGAGATATAAAAGACCTAATTAAAGAACAACAATTAGGTCTCTTGCCCATCCGCAACAATTACAGTAGAGAAGAGAAAATTGCATTAAACAACCTTGGTAAAAATCCACACATAACAATAAAACCATATGACAGTTGCCACCCAAAAGCAACACGGGACAGCCTACCCCGGTCCCAATTCAAAAGGGTTTCAAGAATAGTCACAGACCCATTAAGAAGAACACAACAATTACAACAAATGTCCCTAAAGTTTAAGGACAGACACTATCCCGAGCCACTACTAACTCATGAACTAGCACGTGCCAATGCTGATCCCTCGGAACCCTTGGAGAAAAACAAGAGAGACCGAGTTCCATTTGTACACCATTTCCACCCCTCAATTTATAAGGTTCACAATCTAGTGAGAAAACATTGGCCTATACTAAACAGAGCATATCCACGCATACAGGCATTTCAGGAGCCACCCCTCATGTGTACGAAGAGAGCTAAAAACACCAGAGACCAGGTAGTTAGAGCAGATGTGGGTAGTTTTTCCAAGCAACCAATGCAAACATACTTACAACCCAAAAGAACGGGCACATACCCCTGCCTCAGTTGCCCCTGCTGCTCTAACGTAATAAAAGGAAATACGGTCACACATCCCAGGACGGGTAAAACATACAACATCAAGGATTTCTACACCTGCAACACCAACTTTGTAGTTTATGTCATCAAATGCCCATGTGGACTCCTATATGTGGGAGAAACCTCACAAGCCATAAAGGACAGGATACCCTTTCACTTTCAGGAAGCCAGACACACAGTCGCACAACTGAGATTCCAGATAATAGAGAAAGTAAACAGACCTAGAAGAGGGGGCAACCATATACAACTACTTAAGGACAGGGAAACGTACTGGATCTATACATTAGATACATTGACACCAAAAGGACTTAACAGGGAAATTGACTGGTACTAGTTAACTGTCAACCTTTTTACCCTTACAGGCCCACTAGTCTTCTTGTATAAAAATAGTGAGAGAAAAAATTAGCTAAACTCCAACTCCCACCGAGGGATGGTAAGCATAACTAATGTACATGTTTGAGAATGTGTGAGTGACAAGGCTATGGACTCCTATGTATAAACTGTGATCTAATATGATGTATTACACTTGTAACTTTAAGATCATGTCTAATATGACACATTATGTCTGTGACCAGTTGATGAAGACTGTAATCCTATACAATAGTAATTATAGATACATATGGTACTGTATAAATATAACTATAATAACCCCACCATCCTACCCTTAAATGTCCTTACAGGACCACCTACACCATGGCACAACACCACATACAAAGAAGTACGTCTCCCCAATACAACACACTTCTACAGGCTCAGTAACTAGCAATAGTAAATAATAAACGAGTGGGGAGCGAGACGTCACTTCCAGTGACGTCAGAGTACTGGCGGGGCAGAATTACACTGCCGCACGGGGCACTTCCGCCCATAACTAACGTCACATCCGGTCAGGTGATCGGGAACGCGATAAAACGCGGGACACACAGGCAGATACACAGCTACCAGCCACAGCGCGGGAGGCGCCGGCAACAACACAGGAGGCAAGGGGCACACAGCACCAGTGCATAAGATAAGTAGTAACCGCACTATGTCTATATATACTAACTGGTATACATGATCTCCACAGAACCCTCCATTTGAGTACTTGTCCAGCACACAGGGGCACTCACCATACCCCAGCAGGTAAACAGAAAACCTGAATGCATAGCCATACACTGGAGTAACCCACTCCTAACTTAAACATTCTACCCACAGGCTAAACAGCTCCAATTGAGCACACTGTAATGTGAATATAGCCATATATGGACACCATAGTCACACAGCACTAAGCCTTAAGTGCAATTCAACAGGTGTACCTCCATCCCCCCTATATACCTCACCTAGGATAAATACCAGATTATAACACACAGACCATATCCCACTGCCCTATGTATTGATGTCCATCTATTGAAGGATTAGTAGAAATAACAAATAACAAAGACAATATGTTGTTACTTTCCATATTCTGTAATAGAATACTAAAATATGTACATAAAATTTGTATATAGTTGTATATAAGTGTATATGTCTCACAATTTCACTTTCTGTATTCACCAACAGCGACTTTTGATAAAGGCTATTGGATAATAGCCGAAACGTCACCCCAGGTCGCAAGTCTAATGTGTACAGCACCAAAATAAAAAGAACACATCTTTTTCACCAGCAAAAATTGCCTACTGAGAGTGCATTTGTTCACAATATTGACACAATATATAGGGTCTCTAATGACCCCTACAAGTAGCACCTCCAATCCATACAAGGAGTGCACGCCAACTATCTATATATAAGACAGAGGTGTGAAAGACCGGCGGTGGAAAGTGCTCTGGTCCAATGGAGCTGAAGACAACGAAGATGGAGTCCTCATACCAGAATAATTAGGGGAAAGGGAGAGGGTGGGGGAGATTACTATGCTCAGTAACCGGAAGGGGGGGAGAGGAGAGTGATGGTCAGCAGAGGGAAGGGCAGAGGAAAGTGATGGTCAGCAGAGGGAGGGGGAGAGAAGAGATGTTCAGCAGAGGGAGGGGGAGAGGAGAGTGATGTCAGCAGAGGGAGGAGAAGAGAGGAGAGATGGTGGAGGAGAGGAGAGTGATGGTCAGCAGAGGGAGGGGGAGAGCAGAGTGATGGTCAGCAGAGGGGGGAGGGAGGATAGTGATGGTCAACAGAGGGAGGGGGAGAGCAGAGTGATGGTCAGCAGAGGGGGGAGGGAGGAGAGTGATGGTCAGCAGAGGGGGGAGAGGAGAGTGATGGTCAGCAGAGGGTGGAGAGAAGAGTGATGGTCAGCAGAGGGGGGGAGAGGAGAGATGGTGAGCAGAGGGAGGAGGAGGAGAGGAGAGTGATGGTCAGCAGAGGGAGAAGGGGAGAGGAGAGTGAAGGTCAGCAGAGGGAGAAGGGGAGAGGAGAGTGATGGTCAGCAGAGGGAGGAGGGGAGATGAGAGTGATGGTTAGCAAAGGGAGGGAGAGAGGAGAATGATGGTCAGCAGAGGGAGGAGAGAGGAGAGTGATTGTCAGCAGAGGGGAAAGAGGAGAGTGATGGTCAGCAGAGGCGGGAGAGGAGAGTGATGGTCAGCAGAGGGGGGAGAGGAGAGTGATTGTCAGCCGAAGGGGAGAGGAGAGTGATGATCAGCAGAGGGAGGAGGGGAGAGGAGAGTAATGGTCAGCAGAGGGGTGAGAGAGGAGAGTGATGGTTATCTGAGGGGAGAGGAGAGTGATGGTCAGCAGAGGGAGAGGAGAGTGATGGTCTGCAAATGGAAGGGGGCATGTGATGGTCTGTAAACGGAGGGAGGGGGGAGTGTATCATGTGCAACAAATGGAGGATAGGATTTGAGAACAGAGAATGGGGAGCAAGGGGGTGATAGGTGCAGACACAGTATGGGGAGCCATAGGCTAAATCTGAGTACACAGTATGGACATGTGTGCAGACAATATGAGTAGCTGGGGGAATGGTTGCGGAAAAAGTGTAGGAAGTGAGGGGGGTGGGAGCAGACACAATATGGAGAGTGAGGAGAAATGGGTATGGACACAGAATGGTGGGTGAGGGGATGTTGGGTGCAGTCACAGTATGAGGAGAAGGGAGGGATGTGTGCGGACTCAGTATGGGGGTGAGGGGGTATTGTGTGTGCAGACATAGTATGGGGAGCAAGTGGGTGATGAGTACAGATGTAGTTTGGAGAGAGTACAGGATAAGAAAAATGTGAGGTCAAACATAATCGAGACTGGGTAGTGTGGAGGTGTGGGCGGGATGGATGCAGACACGACTGGGTAAAATGTGTTTGTGTGGGGGGTTGCATGGGGTAGAGGGGGCTGCATGGGGTGAAAGTGTGAGGCCACAGCAAGGATGAGACAGTATGTTGAAGAGGGAGTGTGTGATGAGAAGGTACAGTGTAGAGGGACACAGTGTGAGAGGACAGTCAGTAGAGCATATGGAGGGACAGTGTGTGCGTCATTTTGTGCAGGGAAAACATTGAAGAGCAATTATTTGTTCAGGAGCGCAATATAGGGCAGATATTTTTATGTAGGCAGAATTATAATGACACTGTTATTTCTAAGGGCACCATGTCAGGATGTGATGCAGAAAAGTGGAGAAGATGGAAGTCTGCAAAGACGTGAAAAGTCATCATGGCGTCAAGACAAGATGAAGAAAAGAAAAAGACGACCCCGATCAGAGACAAGGTCATCTATAAGGTACCTGGATGGAAATGTTTATTTGTGATAATAACATTCTCATCAGTACTGAGATTCCTGTATGGTCTAATGAGGACTGGTAACAACAATCCCCAGTAGTTCTTACCATTAGTAAGGACATATTGGAAGTTGTAGGTTCATGCAATACAAATATGTATACAGGGTTGCCCTGACATTACAATTGATGTACTATTGATGAATGTTTTTGTAGAGATGGTGGTTCTGATACATTTCTGTACTGATGAGGGTTGTGATGCTGTGTTTCTGTAATGATGGGGTTCTAGTTATGTATCTCTGTACCTCTGGTGGGCCTGGTGATGTGATTCTGTACTGATGGTGATTCTAATGATTATTTTATGGGTGGTTGTTGTGATGTTTTTTCTGTACTGATGAGGGTTGTGATCAGGCTCGGTCTGGGCTGCCGGGTAACCGGTTAAAAGTGATGGTGGGCCCTCAGGCATTGTGGCCCCGCCCCCTTAGCCCCGCCCCCGAACGGGTCCCCCTGGAGCAGCGGTAGCATACTGATCGCTGATACCAGCGCTGTGCCCCCCGCTTCACATGGATGTGTGCATCTCCAAGGACGTACATCCATACCTCCCAAGTGTCCAGCGGGACTGTCCCGCTTTTCAGTTGTTCTCCCGCTGTCCCAGCCGGGAGGTTACATTTCCCGCACAGCAGAGAGTAGCTGCCGGCCACGCCCCCTATACAGTTTAGCTCCGTTTGTCACAGTGCTAGGCACTGTCTGGGGCGGCCCATTAGTGCTCTGCACCATGTGTAGTAAATGTGCCTTTTTTTATTGAATAAAGTTTTGTGACTCTCCTGCACAAATGCGGGGATTGCTGGCACTGCTTGCCTTGCACGGCTCTGTGTTCCTCCCGCACTCTGCTCTCCCTCACCCCAGCTGTGGCCAAGGATTCCCTCCATTATTCTGCACTGAGGCTGCAGTGAGAGGCCAGTATCAGTGAGGGGAGGGGGACGTCATTCAGTAGGAGGAGGTGGACGGGGCCAAGTCTGTGCGGGAGGGGGAGAAACACAAGGCAGTCTGCCCTGAGGAGAGAGGAGAGAAGTGCAGCCACTGGAGCCCCCTCCCTCCTCCTGTAAGCTCACTAGCTGCTCAGCTGTCGGGAGCAGGAGGATGGGGGAGAAGGAGACCTCCTGTGCGTACAAGCCTCTGCTGATGATTCCAACTTCTCCCCCACTACTGTACTGCCATTTGATGCCCTGGAAATATGAAGAGAGTGAGTATATATGTATTCATACATATATCTTGTATGTATGTGTCATGTGTGTATGATGGTATGTGTGATGTGTGTGTGTGGGATGCATGAGTAACAGTGATGTGTGTGTGAGTCATGTGTGTGGTGTGTGAGAATAATGCATGTGTGAATAATGCATGTGAGTGATGCATATGGCCTGAGAGTGATGCGTGTGGTGTGTGAGTGATGCGTCAGAGTGTGTGTGGTGTGTGAGCGATGCATGTGTTGTGTGATGCGTGGGTGTGGGAGTCGTGTGTGAGTGATGTGTGTGATGCATGGGATATGTGTGAGTGATGTGTGGGGTGTGTGTGAGTCATGCATGTGGCATGAGAGTAATGCGTGAGGTGTGTGAGTGATGCGTCAGTTAGTGATGTGTGTAATGTGTGTGAGTGATACATGGGGTGTGTGTGAGTCATGCATGTGGCTTGAGAGTGATGCGTTAGTTAGAGTGCATGTGATGTGCATGGTGTGTGAGTGATGCATGTGATGCATGGGGTGTGTGTCATGTGTTAGAGTGATGCATGGGGGGTGTGAGTCATGCATGTGGCGTGAGTGATGCGTGTGGTGTGTGTCATGTGTCAGTTAGAGAGATGCGTGTAATGTGTGTGAGTTGTGTGTGTGATGCTTGGGGTGTGTGAGTGATGTGTGGGGGTGTGTGTGAGTGATGCATCAGTTAGAGAGATGCATGTAATTTGTGTGAAAAGGAAAAAAAAATGCAGCAAAAATGCAATAATCAGAAGTTTAATATTAATAAGGGCATCTGTTGAATGTTTGTCACTTGTAAATGGGCGTGGCTTGGGTGTGGCTAGGGGTGTGGCTAAAACTTGCGTGGCGCGCTGTGCGCGCCACATCTTTTGTCCCTCTTTCTGTTCTTCATAAGTTGGGAGGTATGCGTACATCCATGTGACTGCATGACCAGTGTGTCGGAGGGGAGGTGGCGGTGCTGGCGCTGGCCTGCGTTTAAGCAGGCTTGTATCGGTGTGTGGCCGCTTCTGCACTCTGGCCCTCACACTGTGAGGCAGCAGCGGCAGCTGCTTGTTATCTCCAGCCGAGAGCAGGGCAGTGTCCGCGCCTCCTCCTGTAGTGCGGAGCAAGTACAGCCCGGCTCCCGGGGGGGCAGTGAGTGCCGGATGTTGGAGGTGCACAGACAGGCAGAAGCTAATGTCTGCCGCTGAAGCACCTGGTGGGGGGGATGGCGGCGCCAAGCTGAAACGACTGGTGGTGTGCACGGTGGAGCCAGTGCGGGTGCTGGGGGCTGGCCTACCGCTGCATGCTGATCACCAGGAGGAACTTACAGACCCTGTAACAGGTCAGAGACAGTGTTCTGTGCCCCTGCCCCATATACGGTGTTCCATCTCCATATACTGTACCCCCCTAAATTGTGTGCCCCCTCCCACTATACTGTGTGCCCCCCATACTGTGCCCTCCCCATATACTTTGTGCCCCCATACTGTGCATGCCCACTCCATATACTGTACCCACTATATTGTGTGCACCCTCCCCAGTGGCCTAACATCCACGGTCACAGCTGCGACCAGGCCTGAAGGTACAGGGGCCCGCCGACCCCTGGCGGCATCCGCTTTACATGGATGTGTATCCCTGAGGACGCACATCCATGTCCCCAGCCGCCAGATGTATAAAGTCCGGCAGCACCATTCTCTCGCTGCCCCCGCTACTGTCCTGGCCAATCAAAGGCCAGTCGGCGCACGACCTCAGCTACTGGCCTGTGATTGGCTGCCCAGGCGGCTCGTGGCATGTGACTGGCCAACACAGCGGCACCGCAGTCATCTCCTTGCCTCAGATGCCGTTAGTGTACGGTGTCGCTGTCCTGGCTCCTCCGAGCTTCTGCAGGCTGAGAGAGGCGCCGGTAGGGTGGACCGGTGAGTAGTGTCCCTGTGTGTGTGTGTCCCTGTGTGTGTGTGTCCCTGTGTGTGTGTGTCCCTGTGTGTGTGTGTCCCTGTGTGTGTGTGTCCCGGTGTGTGCGGTCCGTGTCCCTGTGTGCGCTTCCGTGTCCCTGTGTGCGTGTTCGTGTCCCTGTGTGTGCATATGTGTCCCTGAGTGTGTGTGTGTGTTGGGAGGATATATGCTATATGGAGGGTTATGAGGCTGCATTATTGCATTATACTATATGAAGGGCTGTGACGCTGCATTATATTATGTGAAGGGCTGTGAGGCTGCATTATATTATATAAAGAGCTGTGATGCAGCTTTATACTATATGGAGGGCTGGGACGCTGCATTATACTTTATGGAGGGCTGTGAGGCTGCATTATAATATATATGGAGGACTGTGAGGCTGCATTTTACTATAATGGAGGACCATACATACCAGGATAAAGGCATATTCCAGGAGGAGGACCATACATACAGTGGCGTACCACCAACGGTCGCAGAGGTCGCAAGTGCGACCATGCCCGGAAGTACAGGGGCCCAGCGTCCGCCGACCCCTGCGACTGCTTTACATGGATGTGCATCCCTAGGACGCACATCCATGTCTCTGCATAGCGCTCTGCCAGGCTGGTCCCCAGGCGGTTGATTCCGGCTGCCTTAAGACAGGAAGGCGCGGTGGCGCGGCAGCTTTGAAACTCCCGCGGCTGCTGCGTCACATGCTGCATCTCAGGACGGAGCCGTGAGCTTCTGGAGGTCCGGAGAGTCTGGCGGCAGCCTCCTCAGTCTCCCGCCGTGTGTCTATTCCTGGCCGCTCATCCAGAAAGTGAGGACACACTGTTGCTGAATACTCACAGAAGAGAAGTAGAGAGGTGAGAGGAGGAAAGCGCCGGGGGACACAGAAGGAGGAAAGTGGGGGAGACAGAAAAAGGGGACAGAGGAGGAGAGCGGGGGACACAGGAGGACGGGGGATAGAGGAGGAGCAAAACGAGGGATGCAGGGAGACAGGAGAGCGGGGACACAGGAGGAAGAGAGTGGGGATCACAGGAGAACTGGGGACAGAGTAGGAGGAGAGTGGGGGACACAGGAGGAGAGCGGGGGACAGGAGAAGGAGAGCAAGGGACAGAGGAGGAGGAGAGCAGGGGACACAGGAGAACGGGGACAGAGGAGGAGGAGAGCGGGAGACCTAGAATAGGGGAACATGGGGGCCCAAGACGTTATTACTATATGGGGGCCAGAATGAGGAACTTACATTATTGGTTTACGGTGGGAAGTGGGGACATATTTACTGTAGGGGCCAATCAGGCGACATTATTACTGCTGTAATATAATTTACTTTTCCATGAGGGGAACCAAAGGGAGGCCTTGTTACTGTGCGAGGCGGCACGATGTCGCTTTTTTGGTCGTTTGATGTAGTGTAGAAATC
Source organism: Allobates femoralis (assembly GCA_033576535.1). Classification (NCBI taxonomy): domain Eukaryota; kingdom Metazoa; phylum Chordata; class Amphibia; order Anura; family Aromobatidae; genus Allobates; species Allobates femoralis. The sequence continues at coordinate 43,313,063 of JARQOC010000003.1, forward strand.
TTGGGAAAAGTGTGGAATGTGCTACGGAAGTGATCAGTTTTATACAGTAGATAACTGTGTTATTTTCTGCAGAGATGAGTCCTGGCTAGAAGACGTGATATTTGTCTGCGACAGGGGAAGAAGCAACCTGAAGATGAATGACTTCACCAAGATACATCTCTGGTGAGTAGGTGTATTACCTATCCACGCACACTATACACTATATACAGAGCTCCTGTGCATAATGTCACTGGTGTTCTCTGCATCACCTGTACACTGACACTATATACTGAGCTTCTGTGTATAATGTCACTGGGGATCTCTGCATCACCTGTACACTGACACTATATACTGAGCTCCTGTGTATAATGTCACTGGGGATCTCTGCATCACCTGTACACTGGCACTATATACAGAGCTCCTGTGTATAATGTCACTGGTGTTCTCTGCATCACCTGTACACTGACACTCTATACAGAGTTCCTGTATATAATGTCACCGGTGTTCTCTGCATCACCTGTACACTGACACTATATACAGAGTTTCTGTGTATAATGTCACTGATAATCACTGTATTTACACTGCCCAAATATACAGAGCTTTTTTTAATCTTCATTATTGTAGTATTATTGGTCACTTTTCACACTGAAGAAGAAACAGCTGGGCACCACAGAGTATTGACATGTAGTAGTGGGTCTGGCACCAAACTTGTGGTTTATCATGGAAGAGGAGAGGGGAAGGAGCAGACGACGGCAAACCATTTTGAGCTGGGTGGTGCTTCTTTTGGTTGACCGGATTTTATTGGTCACTATGTAGTGGCATTATGTGCTCTGGTCCATGGCGTTGTGTATTTGTCCCTTGAATGTGGAATTATTCAATTACAATATGTCGGTTATATGTGGTCTTATCATGGTGTGGCAGTATTTATATCTTGCACGTGGTAGTATTTGATCACAGTTTAGTAGTAATATGTGCTCTGATCACAGTGTGGTGGTATGTCTCCTTTATATGTGGTATTACTGGTCTTGGTGTAGTGGATTGTGGTTGATTATTAGTTTTTTTCTGATATCAATAAGGGGAAAATTCTTTATTTCCAGTAGATATTAAAAACTTGGTTGCTTAACCCCTTCCTGTCCTGTGACACAGCAGCAGCAAAATGCACTTACAGAGGTTCTCCAGAGAAAGCAAGTAATTATCTTGTCTGAGGCCACGTTCACACAGTGAGTATTTGGTGAGATTTTCACTTCAGTATTTATAAGACAGAAGCAGGAGATGGTGAGAAATGCAGAACATATGACCTCTGATGGCTCCACTCCTGGTTTTGTCTTACAAATACCGAGGTAAAAATCTCACCAAATACTCAGTGTGTGCACATGGCCTAAGGATGTGATAAGGTATTAGTTGGTGGGGGTGCGACTGCTGAATGTGCAGCTTTTATCCCCATTATGTGTCCAAAAAATAGAAAAATATCCAGCATAGAGTCTTGAGATCTAGATCCTTAAAATTTCATTATATTAGAAAAGTATTAAAAAGCACATTTACATCAATATCCTTAAAGACAGTCCTTAGTCATAGGTTTGTTTTGTCCCCATTAGACTGGAGGTGATGTACGGCTCGCCCATGATCCCTTCACTCCCTCAGTGGCTGTAAGCGCTGTGTTCGCCTTTTTCTGGGAGCTCCAATGATAATGAATGGAGCCGCGGTCACATCATTACCGGCTGCTGCAGTTAATAAAAGGGGTAAAAGTGCCACATTCTTCCGACCATGTGGTTTTGATTGGTCGGATTACACCAATAACTAAGTGATCACCTGCCGATCCTGACGATTGTTGGTAACTTGTTTTCACCAAAGTATCCCTTTAATGTACACTACAGTAATGGTACATCACATAAATGGTGAGCGCAGAGTGATGTGCAGGAGTAACCGCTATAATGGGTATAACGGCTAACAGGTATTTGCATATAGCGGGTGAGTGGGCCCCTGGAGTCAATTTCCCTGGTGGGCCCCAGACACCCCAGTCCGACCCTGGTTGTGATGCTGTGTTTCTGTACTGATGAGGGTTCTGTTGATGTATTTCTGTACCTCTGGTGGGTCTAGTGATGTATTCCTGTGCCGGCCGCCTGCTTGCATGAATGTACAGGAGTGAAGGCGCTTGTTTGAGCAGAACCCGGAAGTCACAATAAAGTGGGTACCGCGACGGCTCCATGTACAATGGCCCGGGGCATCATTAAGGTGTGTATGAGTGAGAGTTAGAGAGAGAGTGTGTCTATGTGTGAGTGTGTGTATATGTGTGAGTGTATTTGTGTGTATATGTGAGTGAGTGTGTATGTGTATATGTGTGTGTGTGAATATTTCTGTGAGTGTGTGTATGTGTGTGTATGTGTGAGTGTGTATATGCGTGTATATGTGTGAGTGTGTGTATATGTATGTGAGTGTGTATATGTGAGTATGCGTGTGTGTGAATGTGTATGTGTGAGTGTGTATATGTGCGAGTGTATTCCCGCGCCGCCTAGGCGGCACATCCCCGGCGGCTGGTGCTGGGTGCTGGCGGCCGCCTAATGCCAGCTGCTGCCTGGTGCTGGCGGCTGCCGGGTGCTAGCGGCCGCTGGGTGCTGCTGGATGCCGGGTACCGCCTAATGCCGTGTGCTGGCAGCTGTCGGATGCCACCTGGTGACGCCTAATGCTGGGTGCTGGCGGCTACCGACGGGTGCTGGCAGCTGACGGGTGCTAGCTGCTGCCGCTTGGTGCTGACGAATGACGCCTGGTGCCGGCAGCCGGGTGCAGGCTGGTGCCAGGTGATGCCTGATGCCGGGTGCTGGCTGGTTCCGGCAAGCAGTAGACCGGGAGATGCTGCCGGGATCAGAAGCGTGGAGTCAGGTAAGGCGTTATTACAGCCGAAGATAGCAGCCTGGGGGAAAGCGCGGCTGCTGAAAGTGCCTAGGGTGGCAGGAACTCCAAATATGGCCCTATGTGTAAGTGTGTGAATATGTGTCAATGTGTAAGTGTGTATGTGTTTGTGTGAATATGTCTGAGGATGTATGTGTGAGTGTGTATATATGTGTGAGTGTATAAATGAGTGTGTGTGTGTATGTGAGTGTGTGTGTGTGTGCATGTGTATATGTGTGAGTGTGCGAGTGTGTATATGTGTGAGTGTGTGTGAGCGAGAGAACAAAAAGAACAGAGACCAGGTTGTGGGGACATCTCTACAAAATGGTGTTGGGATGGGGGACATTACTACAAGATGACAAGGGAGGGAACATTACTAAAAGATGGGGACATTACTACAAGATGAGGACCAAGATGGGGGACATTAATATAGGATGGGGACCAGGATGGGGCATTACTACACGTATGGAGCAGGGAGGAACATTACAAGATGGAGACCAGGGCGGGCGCATTACTACAAGATGAGGACCAGGATGGGGACATTACTACAAGAGGAGGACCAGGATGGGAACATTACTACAAGATGGGAATATTACTACAAGAAGGGGATCAGGATGGGGGCATTACAACATGATGAGGACCAGGATGGGAGTCATTATTATAGGATGGGGACCAGGATGGGGCATTACTACACGAACAGATCATGGAGGAATCTTACTTCAAGAAGGGGACCAGGAAGGGGACATTAGTACCAGACGGGGACCAGTATGGGGGACATTAATATACAATGGGGACCAGTATGGGGACATTACTAGAAGAAGGGGATCAGGATGGGGACATTACTTCAAGAAGGTGACCAGGATGGGTAAATTACCACAAGAAGGGGATTAGGATGGGGACATTACTACAAGAAGAGGATCAGGATGGGACATTACTACATGATGAGGACCGGGATGGGGTCATTAATATAGGATGGGAACCAGGATGGGGCATTACTACATGTAGGGACCAGGGAGGAACATTATTTCAAGAAGGAGACCAGGATGGGGACATTACTACCAGAAGGGACCAGTTTGGGGGACATTAATATACAATGGGGACCAGTATGGGGACATTACTAGAAGAAGGGGATCTGGATGGGGACATTACTATAAAAAGGCGACCAGGACGGGGACATTACTAGAAGAAGGGGATCTGGATGGGGACATTACTATAAAAAGGCGACCAGGACGGGGACATTACTACATAAAGGAGATTAGGGTGGGGACATAACTACAAGAAGAAGATCAGGATTTGTACTTTTCTAGATTGAGCAAAAAATTCTAGTATTGCTAAAATGTCACTTAGTCCTACAAGGCATGCGGCCCCCCGATATCAATTTTTTTCTACGTGCGGCCCACCAACTCAGCCGAGTTTGAGACCCCTGGTTTAGATTAATCCCTTCACCCCTTTTGATTTTTGTTTTTTCCTCCTCTTCTTTCAAGAGCCTTAACCTTTTATTTTTCCATCAATATAGACATGAGGGCTTCTTTTTTACAGTTGTACTTTCAGATGAAATAATTTATTTTACCATACAGTACAGGAAAATGGGACAAAATTCCAAGTGCGGTGAAATTGCAAAAAAAGTGCAATCACTCATTTGTTTATTGGGTTTTTTATTCACCATCTTCGCTATATGGTAAAACTGACATGTTAGTAGGTTGTCTCGGGTCAGTACAAGTTTGTAGATACCAAACGTTACTTTTACTGTTATCTAAGTGGTGAAAAAAATTCTGACGTTCTTATTGACACGCCCCCACTCCAGCCATGGGGTACTCGGAAACCAGGCAGCAGTGCTTTGCTGTGGGGAGACCCGAATTCTGTGGCCCTGGCGGTGTCAATGAAATATTCAAAAGGGGAAAAAACAGGTTTAGGAATTTGTTGTCGTGACGCCACCCGTGGTATTCGGCTATTAATGGCCGATGCTGTAGTGCGGGACCTCTGGAGATGATGGAAGTGCAGCTGTGGTGGTTTCTCTCCCCAGAGGTGAAACGGTTCCCCAGGGCAACCAGTGTACTGGGCTCTTGTGGTGGTGGGCTACCGGGGTTGATCTGGCCAGAGCAAGGGATCAGAGCGTGTCACGGGCAGGTCTCTGCGGCCTGCGCGGCTTAGCAGTCTACCGCACCGCAGGCAGGAAATGAAGAGTCTTACACACAGTTCTGAGTTCCAAACTTGGTTTACTTAGCTTTTACTCTACTGACACCACAGGGTACAGGTCTGGTACAATTGCGGTCCGGGTAGTCCTCAACAACTGGGATAGCTTATCCAAGACACCCCCTTTATGTTCTTCCTTGGGTTGTTCACTCTGTGCTGCCTATCCACCTCTTCTTTTCTTGCGCCTCCAAACACAGTGCCCCAATCCAGCAGCCACGGGTCCTGTCGGGTGACCGGCCGCGTCCCCTGACCCTAGCAGGGCTACCTTCTTGGCATATTTGCCGGGTGTGGGCCACAGCTCCTCTAGACCTCATGGCCTCCGGCTCTGTGGTTGGAGCATAGAGTCTCCTCGCCACCTTCAGGGCCGATACCCTGATTCTCAACCTGCCCCTCTGCTTCACCTCAGACTTGGGCACACGGGTGTATTGCTCACTACCTGTGCCCCTAGGGCTCCCTCTGTCTCTCTGCAGTCGGCTGTTCCGGGACTCAGGATGAGCCCCATCTCCGCTTCAGTCCTCTGGATCCTTCCTCACTTCCTTTCCCATCTTTCTCTGACTGCCTCCTTCCTAACTTTCCACCCTCCATCTCTCTCCCCGCCATCCCACTGACTACCTGGGCCCTCCCCTATTGGGTCTGCCCGCTGTCCCCAAGACCGGGTGTATTGTGTGCTTTTGTGGGTGTCTGGATTTACCATCCCGTTTTCTGAGAACAGGAATACCACACACGTGGTATTTTGCAGTACCCCTTTGTGGCAACCAGACCGCAAGGGCGCCACATTCCCCCTTAGCAAAGATTAGCACGTCCTGGTGCGGCGACACAGGTTCATTGATGTTACACAGGAACTTGATGTTACACATTTTTATAACATGCATGTTAAGCAACAATAAAACTGACAAGAATCTTTCTTCCCTTACGGGAGGTTCTATGCTTAAATGTTACTTAACAAACACACATTGACTATGGTAGCATTAAAGTAAACATATGAAAAGAAAGTGCACAGAGTTCGGCTGGTAGTGTTCCTCACGAGGTGTCTCTTTCATTGTCTAGTTCAGTGCTTCAGGGGGACCCACTACCAAAAAACCCCAAACGTAGGTCCTGGGTGGGCAACAGGACGATGGACCAACGTTTTTCGGGCACACAGAGTGGGTTTTTCTTCATGGTCAACAGGTTAAATTGGACACGATTAAAAGCAAAAGGTCTAAAACCAACAGGGAGCACACCGTAGTGTGCCAACTATATACAACTAGTCTAGATCATTCGCTGTTCATGATCAATTATGTCTATTAAACAGTCACCACTCACACATTATGCAGGTTTAACTATGTACACACATTCTGTCTACTCTTCTTACTTCTTTTTCCACGGCAGTATGGCTGTAACTACCACTTGCCTCCTTTTTAGGCGACACAAGGTGCAAGTACCCTATTATGGGAGTCTGTGTGCCCTGCTCGTGCACCTCTGGCTGAGCGTGCCTCTCCGGGGCAGGCACTGTCACTATGGCAGGTCTGGAGGGCACCCGCTTTACCCGGAGGGCATACGGTCCTCGCTCCCCTTCCTGCCAGTTAAACGTGACCTTGTCCTCGGGGTGCAGATCTCTGTCCGGGTGGCCCTTGGACAGATGCTCCTTGATGTCCCGACAGATAAAGAGTTCCTTTGCAGGCCCCTGGTACTCTGCTGAAGAACCCCCAGCCCCTCTGGAGATCGAAGGTGGTCACTATACCCTGCCACCATGGCCCTTTATAAGTGGACGGGTTTTGTGGGCCTTCACCTGTATGCTCTTCTAGGGCCCATCGCTGAGCTCTCCGGTTTTCCTATTCTGCCTCCCACCAGACGACCCACTGTCGGACATGACCTCCACCTCGGCTTTTCCCATCTGCACCTTTTCCGGAAACCCCATTAGTTCCCCTCGCAGGTTCTCCCACCGGAACACCACCGGTCCCCCGTGGACTTTTTGAGCTGTGGGTTCTGGGGTCAGCGGTTTGGCTAGGCTGCTTCCATCTACTGGGGTCTGCTCCCAGTCCAGGCTTGATGGTTCCTGGCCAGGGATTGGGGCGTGAGGAGGTTCAACAGGCCCTACCAGGGTCTCTTCGGCAATCAGGACAATGTTCATACCTTGCTCAGCAACCTTCCCAGCACCGGGTTCTTTTCCTTCGCCCTCCATGTCAAATGTCAGGGAGTCAGGGCGCGAGGCGGCCCACTGTGCTGTCGCCTTTTCCATCAGGGCCTTTCCCCATTGCCCTCGGTGGTGAACTGCGTGCGCATGAGCTGGCGGCTCAGCTCGCGCACCTCTTCTCGCAGAAAGTCCGATTCCACTATGGAGTACCAAGGCCAGGTATCCATCCACAGACAGCTGTTTCGGGGTGTTGCCCTTTATCAATGTGGAGCAGGATTCTGGCTAGGTGGGAGCAAGGCCTAGTAGACCAACATCACAAAGCATTCACTGATCTCAGGGAGACCAGTCCAAGAAAACACTGCGGGCCGCTGGCTAAACACAGTGAATTCCTAGGCCCATTGCCCCCTGGGAATTATGAATATGCAAATAGAGTCTGTGGAGCCTCGGTTAGGAGTCTCAAACACAGGACTAGCCATATATCCCTCCAGGGAAGGACCCAGCCAAGGGGTGGCTCCTTGCGGAGAACACCATAACCACCATATTAAGTGGTCCTTTTTAGAGAGGACACTCCCATAGCATAAGTATGTCAAGCCGTCTGGTCCAGGAGACTTATGACTTGGAAGTTGTTTACGTATTTCCTCCACTTCCACCTCCATCACCTATCGGTTTAAGTCCTCCGGAGCCTTTTGGGACAATTTCGGGAGATAGGATGAGGCCAGAACGTCATCTAGCATAGCATTTCTGTCAAGGGATGAGTTTTGCAAAGCGGAAGGGAAAGAGTACAAGTCTGGCTAGGGTCACACATAAGCCCTTGGGGTGCTTTCAGACTACGATTTTTAGGGAGCCGATGCTGTCCGATATAAATCGGACAGCATCGGCTCCCTTCTGATGCCTGGAATCGGGTGCCAAATAGGCACCCAATTCCGGCATAAAATCGTAGCCGGAGGCTGAAAAAAAGGAAAAACAAAAAGTTCATGCTCACCTGCCCCCGAGCCCCCGCCGTCTCCAGCCATCTTCCTTAAGGCTTCCGGTGGCTCCCGCAGGCTGCCGGTGTCTGCAGAGGTCTTCTACTGCTGGAGACGGCGGGGGCTCGGGGGCAGGTGAGCATGAACTTTTTTTTTTTTAATTTAACCCCTGCGCTCCTAGTTGAGCAGTTTTACTGTACTGAGCATGCTCAGTACAGTAAAATAGGGTCCGAGGAGACATCACATGTTTCCTCGGACCCTTCTCCATAGGGCCCCATGTTAGGGATCGGGTCAGATCGGATGTGCACTAAATGCCATCCGATTTGGTCCGATCCGAGTCTGTCAGATTTTGTAATCGGATGAAAAAATCGTTGCAGGCAACGATTTTTTTCACCGGAAAAAAAATCGGCAAAAATCGGACAATATCGGATCAGACCAAATCGGATGGCATTTAGTGCACATCCGATCTGACCCGATCCCCATAGGGATGCATGGGGTCCGAAAATCGGTCCGATGCTGTCCGATTTTTATCGGACAGCATCGGAAATGAATAAATCGTAGTGTGAAAGCACCCTAGTCTGTGTTTGGCATCAGTTTTTGCATTTTTTTTTCAAAAACTGATGGAAAAACAGATTATATGTAATAAACACCCTATCCGTTTATTACTGCACCCAAAATCATTGCTAGGAGCGTTTTTTAGCCAAAAACATTGGGAGCGTTTTTGGGTGCCGTTTATAAACAGATCCGTTTTTTTAACACGGGGCCCTATGGAAAAACGGATCCGTTTTTTGGTGCCTTAAAAAAAATGGATCCGTTTTTTCTAGCATTTTTTGGCAAAAAATGACTTAGGCTATGTGCGCACTGGGCGGGTTTTCGGCGGTTTACCTGTGTAAACCGCCGTTTTGTTTACATTAGTTTTATTTAAATTTATGTTAATCCAAACCGGCGTTTGGATTAACATTAAAACTAATGTAAACCGCCCAAGGCAGTGCACACACCGGCGGTTACACAGCGTCATCCGTTGCTAACCCGCAGGTTTCCCAGCGGGTTTGCAAAGAATGAGCATGTTCTAAAAAACGGCGGTTCTGCAGCGGCTGCAAGCAGAATCATGTGCTGCTTCCAGCCGCTGCAGAATCGCCGCCGAGAACACGCTGTGCATCCGCCGGCTACCGCCCGGCTCCCGACGCACATGCCCGCCAGGAAGCCGGTGGACGGCGCCGGAGCTTCCTGGCGGGTTCCGCCAGCTGCCGCCGACCAAACCGCCGGGTAAGTGTGCACTTACCCTAAGGCTTAAGGCACACTGGTCAAGAGAAACTTGCATTGCACTCGGACCAGTGTTGCACTCTCAGGCAGGGCACACTGGTGCGAGTCCTCCGCACCTAACATTTAGCCCTGGGGGGTATACATGAAACTACTGCCTAACTTTTGAACGGTTAGGCTATGTGCGCACTGGGCGGGTTTTCGGCGGTTTACCTGTGTAAACCGCCGTTTTGTTTACATTAGTTTTATTTAAATTTATGTTAATCCAAACCGGCGTTTGGATTAATATTAAAACTAATGTAAACCGCCCAAGGCAGTGCACACACCGGCGGTTACACAGCGTCATCCGTTGCTAACCCGCAGGTTTCCCAGCGGGTTAGCAAAGAATGAGCATGTTCTAAAAAACGGCGGTTCTGCAGCGGCTGCAAGCAGAATCATGTGCTGCTTCCAGCCGCTGCAGAATCGCCGCCGAGAACACGCTGTGCATCCGCCGGCTACCGCCCGGCTCCCGACGCACATGCCCGCCAGGAAGCCGGTGGACGGCGCCGGAGCTTCCTGGCGGGTTCCGCCAGCTGCCGCCGACCAAACCGCCGGGTAAGTGTGCACTTACCCTTAGGGTCATCATCATAAATATGATGTAAAAAAATTATGTTTTCGTGGCATCAGGAACCACGGTCGCACTGATCATGTAATGGTGGTGGATGAGGAGAAGGAGGAGCGGTACAGCAATGAGCCAAAGTCATGAAGTGTGTACCCATGTGTGGTTGTGCGGAGGTGCATGGCAATTTACTGCCACAAAATTTAAGTGGATAAGTGAACAGCTCTTCAGAGTGTCCAAGTGTGGGATCAGTTATGTCCGGGGCCGGGCACTCGGCATGGTGGGAGGAAGGAGGATCAGGGTGTGGAATGTGTGGTCCAGTCTCACGGCTACTGACACTTGACCGTGTGGAAGACAGGGTATTTGTGGTGGTGCCAATCTGACTGGAAGCGTTATCCGCTATCCAACTAACAACCTGTTGACACTGGTCTTGGTTTAATAGTGGTGTACTGCTGCGGTCCCCTAGAAATTGGGACAGGAAGGTCGAGCGAGATGATGTGGGCGTTTGTTGTGGCGCAATTCGAGCTTGCACACGGCCTCGGTCTCTGCCTGCACTACCATCACGTCCAGTTCCTTGTCCCTTGCCACCGGCCTTGCGCATTTGTTGTCAATGTTGTGCTGCCTGTATACAGCTAAATGAAGGCGTCCAAAAGATGATTTTTAGCTACACATAGAGATTACAGATTAGAGCGGTTTAATCCCGGCAGCTGGAACGGTCAGACACAAACGCTGACGCGTATACCGTATTTTGGTGCTACAAGCCACTCCTGCCGCACTAAGGTGCTAAATGAATGCAGAGAAGAGTTGTTTTTTAGCTGGACAATGAGATTAGAGATTAAATCCCAGCAGGTGTACTGGTCAGACACAAATGCTGACGAGAATACCAAGTGTTTTGGCGTATCCTAATTTCCACTACAGCCCACTCCTGGCGCACAAAAATGCTAAATGAATGCAGACAAGAGTTGGTTTTTAGCTGGACACTGAGATTAGAGATTAAATCCCAGCAGGTGTATCGGTCAGACACAAACACTGACGAGAATACCGAGTGTTTTGGCGTATCCTAATTTACGCTACAACCCACTCCGGGCGCACAAAAGTACTAAATGAATGCAGACAAGAGTTGGTTTTTAGCTGGACACTGAGATTAGAGATTAGAGATTAAATCCCAGCAGGTGGACCGGTCAGACACAAACGCTGATGAGAATACAGAGTGTTTTGGCGTATCCTAATTTCCGCTACAACCCACTCCTGCCTATAGAGAGCTAAATGAATCCCTAAAAGCACTGTTTTGGGATGGATGAGATTTCCAGCCTGTCCACCAGCCCCAGATATGATGCATGCTGGTATACTGGCACAACGAAGTTTGCTATATACCCTGCCTGCCTGCCTGCCTGTATACAGCTCTATTAGTCCTCAGAAGGACTGTTGTGGTAATTAGATTGGCAGCCCTGCGCCTATGTAAGACCTGTTAACAGTCCTTTAACCATGTATATAAATGTTTTGTGGACTCTTCCTTGTGTTATACTGCCACCTGCTGCCAAAAAGAAAGGATAGCAGAGATAAACCCCCTGCTGCTGAGAGTGACATGGAACAGTCCAGGAGATGGATGGGTGGGGTCTCCAGAAGGAGAAGGGAGAACTTCCACGTGTGTTGCAGAGAGAAACACAGACCTAAAGAGACTGGATGTGGAGTGAGGAGCCAGACTGCACGAGCAAGGCTCAGATCCAAAACAAGGACTGAACTCGAGAGACGCCTGTCAGCGAATTACGGGCCCCAACGGCAACGAGGTACCTTGCAGTAAAACTCACAGTAAAGTGTGCACACTGTTTTAGTTAGGGGCAGATAGGAAAAGACTCTGCAGTTCGATATACAAGTTATAGAAAGAAAACAAACACTCTGCGTCTCGCTCGATAAAGACTTTGCATTTCTTTATTTAAAGACACTCAGAGACCTTGCATTCTCGGCAAACTAGTCACAGTGGTTATATATATATATTGTATTTACTTTTGCACACCTTCCCGCTCCTTCCCCTTCTTTCCCGCACTTTTCCCCCAGTTGTATTAAAAGTGCATTTGTTTAACACTCTGTGTTCCGTGCAGTCCTTGCGTATCCCGTCACCTGTGGGCTATTACACTTGGCGTAGTTGGCAGGATATGCAGGCTGGTACTGAACAATGGAAGGACAGAGGGATGTTGTTGATAGAAATGTTCCAATACAACCTGATGGGGGAATACCAGCAAGGCAACTGTCCCTGGGTGCTATGCTGACCCATATACCAAAATTTACTGGCAACAATGTACCTCTCCATGACTGAGCGCAGAGAGTGAGGGGCATGTTGAAAGTAGCAGGAGTAATTGCAGAAAACCAAGGGAAGATACTGTTGATTGCCCTTGAGGGCCATGCTCAAGAGACTGTTTTATTGCGTCCTGAGAGTGAAAGAAAGACGTTAGAACAGGTGGTGAAGATTCTGGAGAGGGTGTATGGCGGGAAGCCAGAAGCAGGTGATTTGCAGGCACAACTGTTCTACCGGCTGCAGGGTGAAGAAGAAGGCTTGCCACAGTACGCGAATGCCCTCCAGAGAATAATGAGACAAATGCTTACAGCAGAGCCAGAGCTAGCACAAACCCCTGGTTACGGTGACCGTACCCTGCGAGATCAATTCCTCAGAGGATTACATAACTCCAAAATCAGAAGTGCTCTCCGTGAATGGCTCAGGGTGGAGAAAAAATTAACTTTTCAGGAAGTACTGGAAGAAGCAGTCTCCCGCACACAAGCTGAAAACTGCGACCCGCAGAACGCGGGGGGAGAAGTTTGTGCTCATAGGGTAGTCCCGAGTGAGAGGAACCGAGAACCAAGCCAGCTTGAAGCTAAAGTGGATCAGTTACAAGAGACTGTTACCGCTCTACAAGAGTTGCTGAAGAATATGCAAGCCCCGGCGTCAGAAGTACGAACGGGAGCACCGCGGCCGGGTACCCGCATGTATACCTATCGAGAAGAGAGGGGACAGATCGAGCAGAGATGATCCAGACCCGCTAGAGACTACCAATGCTGGAACTGTGGAAATCGGACCATATATCACGGCACTGCCCGGAGAGGAGGATGTCTCAAGAAAGACCGCCGTTAAACTAGTACCTCCCTCCATGGTCGGGCACATGGGGGGGGGGACCAACTGAGCTTAGAGAAAACAACCACCCTGAAGGTATAGCAGCCAGCATGCCAACGATCACGGCCGAGTTTGAAGGGAAAGCAGTAAGATGCCTGATGGATACTGGGTCTCAAGTGACCACCATGCCAGAACAGTTCTTCTATCAACACTTTGGACAAACTGTATCCATTGATAAAAGGACACATATCAGACTGAAGGCTGCGAAAAATCTTCCCATTCCGGTTGTAGGGGTCGTGTGGATGAACATACGTGCCTGTGGTCAGAACCTAGGCCAAAAAGGGATCGTGGTAAAGGAGGGCCGGTATGACAGAGAAGTGCCGGCTATCGTGGGCATGAACATCCTGCAGGAACTAGACCAGTTGCTCTTCAAAAAGGAAGGCTGTGATTACTGGAAAATGACTGCTGCTAACAGGCCCGCTCAAAAGGTCTTCCAACACCTTATCCGTGCCAGGGGGCTGTGGAGGAATGGTGGGAGCCGCTACCCAGTGGGGAGTGTTCGAGTCCCAAAACAGACAACAATTACTCTACCTCCAAATCGGGAGACAGTCCTCACCTTGCCAGTCGGGGCCCATCGTATGCTCTAGGGGATGGAGGTGTTGGTGGAACCTTACCGTGGTGAAGAGAACGGAGACGAACCGTTGGTGGCTCGCACTTTAGCAACAGTAAGAAATGGAAGAGTCCCTTTCCGTTGCGTGAACACCGGTGAACAGGCCTACACCTTGACCTCGGGAGTTGTTCTGGCCCATGTCTACCTGGCGCCTGAAGAGGTGGCGAACGCAGAATTGATTGAATTGAAGCCCATGGCAGGGGAGACCTAGACTTTGGCTGTTTCTATAGAGAGAGAAAAGAAGCCCACTGATCAGTGGAACAGTCAAGTTATCCTTGGACATTTGGAAGTGGACCTGACCCCCTTCGCTTCAGAGCAAGCCCAGGCCATAGAAGACTTCATCTGGAGAATCAAGCCACGTTCTCCCGTCATGCAGAAGATTTCGGCTGTACTGACAAGATTCAGCATGAAATACCCACGGGAAATGCACCACCGATCAGAGAAAGGTACAAACAAATACCCCCAAAATATTACCAAGAGGTGAAAGAGCTCTTGGCACAGATGCTGAAGAGCGGGGTGATAAGAGAGAGTCAGAGTCCATGGGCTGCCCCAATCGTGCTGGTCAAGAAAAAGGATGGGTCTACTCGCTTGTGTGTTGACTACCGCAAGCTTAATGGATGCACTGTTCGTGATTCCTATCCCCTGCCCCGGATAGAGGAGTCCCTGTCTGCGCTGGAAAAGGCACGCTACTTCTCCTCCCTTGATCTAGCAAGCGGATATTGGCAGGTCCCTGTGGCAGAGAAAGACAAGGCCAAGACCGTATTCATTGTGCCCATGGGACTCTTCAAGTTCAATCGCATGCCGTTTGGGCTAAATAATGCCCCAGGAACTTTTCAGTGTCTCATGGAGAGTTGCCTTGGAGACATGAACTTTGAAGCCACGTTGATTTATCTGGATGACATCGTAGTGTACTCTGCAACCTTCGAAAAACATCTCGAACAACTGGGTCAAGTGTTTCAACGGTTACGGGACCATGGGCTTAAACTGAAACCAAAAAAATGCTGGATCTTTCAAAAAGAGATTGAATATCTCGGGCACAAGGTGACGGAGGCCGGCGTGCAGCCGTCCGATGGGAAAGTGAGAGCAGTGCTACAATGGCCCACACCCAGCACAGTGAGGGAAGTTAGAGCTTTCTTGGGACTGGCCGGATACTACCGTCGCTTTATCAAGGACTTCGCGAAGAAGGCAGAACCTTTGCGTGAATTGCTCCGAGGAACTGCGAAAAGACCAAAGGCACAGAAAATTTGCTGGGGACCAAGACAAGCAGAAGCCTTACACCGACTGAAAGGCTTCTGCTGGTCAGTGCCCCTGTGCTTGCCTATGCAGACTACAACCTCCCCTTTCGGTTATATACAGACGCGAGCCTCTACGGTCTGGGTGCAGTACTGGCCCAGGTACAGGACGGTATCGAATGGGTGATTGCATATGGAAGTCAGACGTTGCGAGAAGCCGAACGCAACCCTGAGAATTACAGTTCTTTTCGTCTGGAGTTACTGGCACTAGTATGGGCAATAACCGAAAGGTTCTCTGAATATCTCACGGGAGCTCAGATTGAAGTCTATACGGATAATAATCCACTGGCTCACATCTCCACCGCCAAACTGGGGCAATGGAACAGAGGTGGTTGGCACGACTCTCCAGATATAATTATCATCTGCAGTACCGTTCCAAGCACGAAAATCAGAATGCGGATGCCCTCTCTCGTGTTACCACAGAAGCCCCAGTGGGGAAAGAGATGAGCAGTTAGAGGAAGACGAAATTGCAGACTTCAGTAAATTCACCGCCCAAGTGGTGGAGGCTTGTATACGGGAGATTACATCGGGTACAACATCGCGCCTGCTTGGCCAAACCAGAGAGGAATGGATGAAGATCCAGTCATCTGATCCAGAACTGCTTCAAGTGAAAGAGTGGGTGATCCGGCAGAGTAAGCCTAGGAAGGAAATACGGGCCATGCTGTCACACGCGGCCCTACAGATTCTCAGCCAGTGGGACAAGCTATCGGTGCAAGAAGGGATACTGTATCGGAAGGTGCACCTAGCTACGGAGCTGGAAGTACGGTGGCAAGTGGTGATACCTCAGAAGATGGCAGTACCATTGGCCCGAGAAGTGCATGAGAGAGGAGCCCATTTTGGGCCAGACAAGGCTTACCAGTGGTTGCAAAGAATAGTGTACTGTCCTCAGATGCTTCGGGCAGTGGAGAAGGCCTGTAAACTGTGTCGTTCCTGTGAGTTAAATAAAGCTCTCCCACAGCGAGCACCAGTACAGACCATTGTCACCAAAGAGCCGTTGGAAGTACTTATGATAGATTACCTGAAGATTGGCCACTCCCACCGGGGCTATCAGTTCTTCCTTGTGATGACAGACCACTTCTCAAAATTTGCGGTGGTGACGCCCACCAGAGATCAGACGGCTGAATCAGCTGCTCGAGCCATCAGTGATGACTTTATCCGGGTATACGGCTGCCCTAAAAGGATACACTCTGATCAAGGGGCCTGCTTTCAGGGCAGTGTCATGAGAGAGCTGCAAAGGATCTACGGGATGCAAAAGTCAAGAACCGCGCCTTATCATCCACAGGGCAACGGAGCCTGCGAGAGGTTTAACCGGACCCTCCTACAAATGCTACGCACATTGGAAGATGATCGTAAGAGTCACTGGCCCAGTTATCTCGCAGAACTCATATGGGCATACAATAACCGTGTCCACTCCACCACTAGGTACGCCCCATACGTGCTATTGTTCGGAAGAGCTGGAAGAGGCATTGAACAACTAAACCTGGCTCCACCCGAGATCAGTGAAAGTCAGAGCGTAGGGTCTTGGGTTGACTGTCACTGTCGACGGCTGGAGACTATCCATCGAATTGTCACCAAGCGGTTGCAAGAAAAGATATACCCCCGGCAGGAACCTGTACGTTAGGCTCCGTTCTTACCAGGAGACAGAGTTCTAGGTGCAGAGAAACACCCGAGACACAAGTTGAGTGAGCGCTAGAAACCAGAGCCGTACATTGTGACCAGAAGAGTCTCTCCTGATGCGCCAGTGTACGAAGTGAGAAGCGAGCGGGGAGGCGGCACCCTCACCCTGCATCGTAACATGCTGAGGCCCTGCTATTCAGAAGACAGGACCGGACAAAGCGACTCGGGGACTGTGCCTGTACCCGTTCCTGTTACTCTCGAGGAGGGCTCTGACGATGAAGAATGGTGGCGGGCCCCGTCCAACCCAACAGACTGCGGAAGGTCCAACCCCCCATCCGTTCAAGATGCAGGTGCCACCCCTGCAGAGCATGAGCCACCACTCTCCAGAGATGATGACGAGGATATTGTACTCCCTGCTACTGCACCAGCGTCTGGTGAATTAGCCGTAGCCCCACGTAGGACTGAACGGGCTAATGCTGGTATTCCCCCTGATCGGTACTTGGCAGATGAATTTGTGTATTCTGTCACTGGAGTCGGTTGTAAGACATTGGCTCCCAGGCAGCAGGTTGTAAAGCACGGCAGAGGTTCCATCGTGTGTTCCTGTGCAGAGGGCCCCAGGAGAGTATCGGCTGGGACGGCCGATGTTAAAGAGGGGGGGAAATGTAAGACCTGTTAACAGTCCTTTAACCATGTATATAAATGTTTTGTGGACTCTTCCTTGTGTTATACTGCCACCTGCTGCCAAAAAGAAAGGATAGCAGAGATAAACCCCCTGCTGCTGAGAGTGACATGGAACGGAACAGTCCAGGAGATGGATGGGTGGGGTCTCCAGAAGGAGAAGGGAGAACTTTCACGTGTGTTGCAGAGAGAAACACAGACCTAAAGAGACTGGATGTGGAGTGAGGAGCCAGACTGCACGAGCAAGGCTCAGATCCAAAACAAGGACTGAACTCGAGAGACGCCTGTCAGCGAATTACGGGCCCCAACGGCAACGAGGTACCTTGCAGTAAAACTCACAGTAAAGTGTGCACACTGTTTTAGTTAGGGGCAGATAGGAAAAGACTCTGCAGTTCGATATACAAGTTATAGAAAGAAAACAAACACTCTGCGTCTCGCTCGATAAAGACTTTGCATTTCTTTATTTAAAGACATTCAGAGACCTTGCATTCTCGGCAAACTAGTCACAGTGGTTATATATATTGTATTTACTTTTGCACACCTTCCCGCTCCTTCCCCTTCTTTCCCGCACTTTTCCCCCAGTTGTATTAAAAGTGCATTTGTTTAACACTCTGTGTTCCGTGCAGTCCTTGCGTGTCCCATCACCTGTGGGCTATTACAGGTACACTAGCTGAAAAGCCACAAATCTGTCCATCAATCAGCAGCACCTCTCCCTACACTGACTGTCTGTGGAGCAGAGAGACGAGCACAGCGCGGTCAGGTCTTATAAAGACTTGATCACGCTGTGCGGCCAGCCAATCACTGTAAAGCCACAACCAACAGGGCTGTCGCTTTACAGTGACTGTTAGCCAATCCCTGCATGCGGGCTGGCTCTGTAAAGAGCGCCAATATGCAGGGGGGTGGACCCCGAGCATAGCAAGAGTATCGCGAGATTGCTCGGTACTCTACAAGTACCCTGAGTACCGAGATATTCGTGTGAGTACCGAGTAGTGACAAGCATACTCGCTCATCCCTAATGTCAATTTATTTTCTTAACCTGAACCACATTTGGGAGGGTTTCAGCTTTCAAAAGAGTAATTTATACAACCAATGGATGAATTTAACGTCAGGTTATAAGCTTTTATTTACATAACATGGATAAGCGACATAACTTTTGTCAGGGACCGTACAACCCCATCCTGTGCCCCGTATGCCCCCATCCTAGGCAACATATGCCCCCAGATGCAGGAGGCAGAGGCAGAGCGGGAGATTGCGTCTCCCTGCTCTGACTGCCACTCACAGTCACAGTCTAATCATATCTGCGTGCTGCGCTGATATGATTAGTATGAGCGGGAGCTCCGGTGGTGGCCCCTCGGACCCTCTCCGTGACGTAGGGGGCAGGGTTGAGGGGCGGAGCCATGGGGACCCGGGACCCACCCGAGGATTTCTCGGTGGGCCAGTCCGACCCTGTATGTACACCACAATTTTCAGATTTATATTTTTAAAATATTTAGAAAAACCAAGTATCACTTCACAAATATTTGCTAATTAGTGCTGGTATATCACAGAAAACACATGAAATTATTATTATTATTTATTTATAGAGCACCATTCATTCCATGGTGCTGTACATTGCGGTTGTAGGCTGTTCTGAAGAGATGGGTTTTCAGGTTCCGCTTGAAGGTTCTGAGTGTAGGGGACAGGCAGACGTTTTGGGGTGCAGAGTTTCAGAGGATGGGTGATGCTCGGGCAAAGTCTTGCAGGTGGTTAGATGAGGAATGTACAAGTGTGGAGGAAAGAAGGAGGTCTTGGGAGGATCGAAGATTACGAGTTGGATGATATCGGGAGATTAGTTCAGAGATATATGGGGGGGACAGATGGTGGATGGCTTTGTAAGTCAATGTTAGTAGTTTGAATTGGATACGCTGGTGAATTGGGAGCTATGAAATCACATAAAATACTGATATTATTTTTTTTTTTTTGTGCATAACGTGAAAAAAGTTCTCAGGGTATGAATACTTTTCAAGGTACTTGGATGTTCTATATGTTCATGTCATACCCACACACAAAGGAAAAAATACAAAACATTGTAATAGGGTGCCTTTATTAGTATGCATAGTAAAATATAGCTATAAACATTTCATTGTTGCTCTTTCATGTGCAAATTATTGATCTAATGAAAGCTAAAGAAATGTCTCCATCTAGTGTTGACATAGTTGCATGCAAGCAGTTCCAATTGCGTGTGTTGTAAAATGTACGTGTAGTTGTTTTTAGCAAAATGTTTTGTAATTGCAGATCTAAACCAAACACAATATTTAAAATGTATATAAATTTGACATCTACATAGGTTCTCTTTACATTTAAAGACCAATACATAAATGCATAGCTTTATTATGTTAAAGGGAATGTATGTTTTATCAGTACTTAAGGGTATGTTCACACTTTGCTTTTTTTCTGCAGCCAAACTTGCTCACATGGCAGTAAGGCTGGTTTCACACTGCAGTGTTTTCCCTGATCAGGTTCGATCAGGTTTGTGTGTCAAAACCAGGAGAGGAACTTAGGCTGGCTTCACACCACAGTGTGATCCGGTCCAGGGCTGTCCGGTGTAAACAGCCGGACCGGTTTTTGGCCCCATAGTAGCCTATGGGGCCGGATGGAGCCGGATGGCAGCTTACTGCCATTCGGTTTCATCACTGCAGTGGAATCCGGGAGAATACATGGGAGCCTATGGGGCCGGATTGCCCTGGTCCAGGAGGATCCGGGAACCGGACACTGGCAGCTGCACGCCGCTGTTCTTTCAGGACCGCGGCTAGCTCCCCGCGGTCCTGAATCATTAGCAGCTGCGTCCTGCTGCACACAGGACCGGAGGGCACATTTGGCCCTCCGGTTCTGTGTGCTGATCTGGTCCAGGCTGTCAGGGTCATCCTGGACAGCCCCGGACCGGATCTTATGGCAAACTTTACACACACCAACTTATCTGTCCAACTTCTGACCAACTTACTGGTTGCAGTGAAATCATGGACACAGTGTTCCATTTGTACACAGCCACAAAATGGAGCAATGTGTCCATGATTTCACTGCAACCAGTAAGTTGGTCAGAAGTTGGACAGATAAGTTGGAGTGTGTAAAGTGGCCATAACTGTGGTGTGAAGCAAGCCTTACAGAGGAAAACTATAATTAAAAGATTGACACCTGATCTGAGTTTTGGAGACACTCCTGGTTTTCACACACAAACCTGATCAGGGAAAAAACTGCAGTGTGAAACCAGCCTAAAGGCCACTTCACACGCTAGGATCTCGTTAACGATATCGTTGAAACGTCACGCATTTGTGAATGTTCACACGATATCGTTTGTGCATCGTTACATGTAAACCAACGATGTTGGAAGGATATATATCGTTGGAACGGTCATCACAAATTTGTGATCCTGACCTCAAATCTATCGTTCGTCGTCCAATTAACGTTCTGGGAAGCAGCAACATCGTTCAGTGTGACAGCTTTTTGAACGATGTCGTTCACAATTCTCCTATTCCTTCCGCTGTTTTACATCGTTCAAACGTTCTTCTCAAAATAGCTGGAGCGTTGCCAAATTTAAGATCGTTAATGATATCCTTGCGTGTGATAACGCACTGACAATGTCGGAAGGATCGCGGTCACGTGATATAGCTAGCGATATCCTTCACCTATATCCTAGTGTGTATGTGGCACCCCATGGGTTAATATGCCACAATAACACCACGTAGGTTCTCTCCCCACTACACACTGACAAACACTAGCACCTTTGGGCCAGGAGGGGGAGCACCACCTGCTCCCTTAAATACTCCAGCTCATGAGGGAGAGCTGAGCTCAGTTCAGCTCGGAGCAGGGCTGTGAAGAGCACACTTAGAGCAGAGTTAGCTCAGTGCAGGCCCAGCAAGGGTCAGAGGAACAGGAGAACTACAGACAGAGGAACACGTCTGGGAGCTGGAGTGACACTTTCACTTGCCCCAGAAGAGCGCACAGAACGGATACCGGATCCGGTACTGTGTCTGGCACCCACCCCACAGCACAGTGAATCCAGGAACAGTGGGATCTCTAGATGCCCTAGTACCAGTGCAAAGCAACACGGCACAGAGCACTCAAGTTGCCTAGCCAAGTAGTACCAGCAGAACACAGAGAAAGAGTGAGAAGTCCCAGCAGCTTAGCTAGAAGCAGCAGCCCAGGACACACACACAGCGTAACGCGAGGAAGCTGATGAACCGGACAGGGTGGGGAGAGAGCTTAGCCCCATTACAGACTCCGTGGACTATAATCTGCAATAACATCAGCAGTAAAGCTTTGGAAAACAGCTTTGGAGTCTGTGTATTGATTGCAACCTTTGCCCTTCATTCAGTAACAGAGAGCTCCCACCTACAGAGCTACCAGCCTGTCAGCTCTGCACACGGATTAGAAGAAGCTGCAGCAACAGGAGAAGAGGAGAATTCCACCTTTGACTACTAAACGTGAGTGTGTGTCCTTTAACCCTGTCTCCACCATCCATATCCATTATAGACTATACCATCACTGCCCCGGGGAATACAGTTCTACCCACTGGAACTATTACACCTAAACTGCCATCCCATCATCCCCAGATGTTCTGCAGCAGCGGCGGCCCATCACTGGCCGCATATGGTGGGTGGCGTCACGACTGACAATCCCCTGTAAATACACCCCTTTTATTTGCCAGGGCCTGGGAAACGGACCGGACCAGGACCACACGTGACTTCCCCCGCAGCAGACACGGTCCGGTACCGAGTACCCTCATCCCAGTGGGCTCGACATGTACCTTAAAGCAGATTTCGGTTTATTAAGTTAGTTTTGTTCACTACAAAGCAGTAAAACCGCAGTTGCGTTTTTTGCAGTTTCTCATTGCTTTCAATAGTAAAAATAAACTGCAAAAATGCTTAAAGAATTGACACGCTGCTTCTTTCAAAAATGCAGCAGTGTTGCATTTCAGTCAGGAAAAAAAAACAATTGTGTGTGCAGGGGATTTCTAGCTTCTCAGCTTTTGCTGGTATTGTAAAAAGCAGCTTTAATTTGCATAAAACTCGAAAAAAACATGCAAAAAAATGTGAACATACCTCAAGACTAAATATGATTAAATATTTCTCTTAAAGGGCCATCACACGCTACGATATATTTAACGATGTCGTTGAAACATCACGGGTTTTCAGTCGCTCTAACGACGTGGTTGCGTGTTACACATCCATCTTACAAGCGATAAGTGGTCTGATCGTTCATCCCAGATATGAGATCCGGACCCCACATCAGACGATGTCGATCATGCAATCTGCTTGCATCGTTCAGTCTGACACCACGATAACGATCTCCTTAATGATTTCGCCTATTCACAACATTGACAAGCATCGGTCGCTGGTTTTGCGAATGATACCTGCACGTAACATCATTGCTGTGTCGTGAACGATATCTATACATGTGACACCTCACGAACGATGTTGTTCAGGAGCGTGCACCCCTGACATTGTAGGTGAGATCGCTCACAAAATAGTAGTGTGTGATGGCCCCTTTAGGAAGGGAGTCACATGTGGGGTTTAGACTGTGCTGATTGTGATCCATAATTAATTTCTCCTTCCTTCAAGGAAACAAAAGATACAGTTGTGCTCAAAGGTTTATGTGGCACCCCTGCTGACTGGCCGCCACAGTGATGCTGCACCTATTCCACAGGTGTG
Organism: Allobates femoralis; assembly: GCA_033576535.1. Lineage (NCBI taxonomy): Eukaryota > Metazoa > Chordata > Amphibia > Anura > Aromobatidae > Allobates > Allobates femoralis. The sequence goes on from JARQOC010000003.1 coordinate 43,336,104, forward strand.
GTGTCACTGTTCCCAGGGGAGAGGGATTGCTGAAGAGCCAAATAAGGCCAGACCTAGAACCCCGTAGCCATGCCCGGGATCGCACAAAGGTGGGTTGGAGCGGTTCCCAGTGAAGGTACTTTAACCCGGCAAGGGGACACCTTGTCTAGGTGACTTTGTAAATACTGTGTCGAATGTTTTAACAAGTACTCACACTTTTCCGCCTTTTTGTATATTTATATCTGCTAGAGTAACACTCAAGTAAGCGCCTCCCATAAAAGGAAGAAATCGTTATCGTTGTTGTAGTGTGTACATGAAAAATTGTAAGTTTCTATGTATACCATTTTGTACCTGTTTTTGCAGCCCTCAGGTGTGCTGTGCTTTGCTAAGGGGGAATGTGGCGCCCCTGAGGACTGGTTGCCACAGTGATGCTTCACCTACTCCACAGGTGTGGTGTCACTGTTCCCAGGGGATAGGGATTGCAAACCTGAGACACATAGTTTGCATACATCATCCCAATTCCGGGCTAGGGATTTGGGTGGACCCTGTTTAGGGAGGGCCCAATCTTCTGGTCAGGAGGACGGGTTAGCAAAAGAAGGTTAGGAAGAGAGTAGAGACGAGTCGAGAGGAGGAAGGGGTCCGAAGCGGACGCAGGACAGAGAGAGTCCTAGAGGACATGGGAGTGGGGGATCCACCCGTGTGCCCCGAATCTGTTCCAGGCCAGAGTCCCTACCAGGAAAACCGGAGGCCACTGCATCTGTAGGAGCAGTGGCCACTGCCCGTGAATAATCCGGAGAACGGTGGCTAGAACTAGGGTCAGGGGACGTGCTGCTGCAGTCACCCAACAAGGCCATCAGCCTGGGACTCTGTTCACGAAGGCGCAGGGCAGGGGAGGTGAGAATCCAGCACAGCGAGAGAGCCACCTGGGAAGACCCATGAATGGTGTCTCGGCTGAGTGATCCTGATCTCCTGGGAGCTAATCTGACTGCACTTTGGGGGAGCACAGCACCCAGCTGGGTGACCTTGCCCGATCAGCAAGTAAAAGGTAAAAAACTTCATGAACTGTGTGAGTCTGCTCCTTTCTCACCTTGCGGCCCCTGCACAAACAGAGCCTGCAATAGACTGTTTAAACTATCCCTGGGGTCCTGTTCCACCTGTGGGGAGCTATAACATCCTGGCTGCACTACCATCTGCCCCAGCGATCACACCCCGCAGCGTTGACCACCCCTAGCCGAGAACCACAGGTGGCGTCACAAACATTCCCCTTTAAATTATGTATTCCTTTTTTTTTTTTTTTTTGAACCATCATTTTTATTGAAATATTTTCATATAACCAAAAGATTAACATTGAACTTTGATGAACTTACAGGAGTTATCATTTAGGATGATTGCAAATAACATAAGGGTAAAGTCAAAACCAATGTTATCAATTTTTCACAGTCCATGGAAGGAACATAAACAAATCAAATATCAAACTTTAAAAAAATAGCAAAGTTCCTTCGAATGAAGCCAGTAACTGTATCTGAAATGTGAAAACATAAACTCTCATCTCAAGCCTTTAAACATTTCCTAAACTCCTATAGTCGCCATTGCCTTATCTGAATCCCGTAGTACATTTAACTGCTGCATCATTCAAACCACCACATCCTAATCTGCGAATTTCAATTTACCCAGTGTCCCTCCCAGATCCTCCCGAGCATACCAGATTGTAGATTTGAAAGGATACATGAAAGATCTAATTTCTGGTTCCGAGAATTCCTTCTCTATGTATCGACGCCACTTGGAAAAAAATTTCTGAGAAAGAGCACTCGGGTTACGTAATGTTTCTATTGTCTCTAAAGAGAGTGTTTTCCTTAGTTATGTGGATTTCTCCTAAACCCGGGATGGAGGTATCCAGCCAGTGTCGAAGAAGGAGTCTTTTGGCTATTATGGCTATGTAGTGAAATAATAAATGGGGGGGCCGGGACGCCATCCCACCTTCATGGTAGTGGAACAGCCATAGCATAGAGTTCAATCTATCCTCGTTTGTGTAATAACCCGCGGCTAGTCTCCCAACCCCCTCCCAAAACCTCTGAGAGTCGGGACAGGACCATAGGCCATGTTCTAGGTCCGTCATGGGAGCTCTACATTTCGGGCAATGTGTCAATCTTGTTTGATTGGCTTGTGAAGGTGGGATATTGAAACCCCGTATAGCTCTGTGAAGAACTCTATATTGCGTGTCCCTCCACCTTTCATTAGTGACAGCCTTCTTCATACAAGACCAGCCCTCTAAAATTTTCAGGGTAATATCTGGATCCTTAAAATGCTTTTTCCAACTCATAAGAGGTTTGCCTTTCCCCCCTAAACTAAGAACTGGTTGTAGCTTATAGTATAATATTGAGACTGAGGTGTCCTCTCCCCGCAGAGCCATCAGATCTTTCCAGATGATATTATCCAATTCACCCTAGATGTCTCTCAGGTTGGACAGGAGGTGATGATATATCTGCTGGTATTGAATTATATGGAATCTTGGGAGATTGAACTTAGTCAAAACTTCCTGACCAGTCAGCCATCTCCTCTCTCCAACATGAATGAGATCTGCCAAAGACCCAATTCCCCTGACTCTCCACAATTTAAACAGTGCATTATCTCTGCCCAGTGGAAAAAATGGACAGGTCCATGGAACTAGATGCCTCGATATCTTCCAGGACAGATGTAATTTCTTACGGACCGACTTCCACGTCATTATGGTATCTTTATAAATGGTCGTGTTTTTGATATAACTTGGTATTTGAGGAAGCAATGTGTGTAAGAGAGAGGCTAAATCCCAAGGTTTCGCTATTTCCCCTTCTAGACCCACATCCGAGAACTTCCCTGTGCCCTTAAGCCAATCCAGTACATTGCGCATTATACAAGCGAGGTTATAACTTCTTACGTCAGGAGGCCGAAGCCCCCCTCTATGCTTGGGCTGTAATAATGTATGGATGGCTATTCCAGACCTCTTGCCCCTCCATAGGAAGTTCGAGAATGCGAAATTCAGTCTCCTAACATCTGTGTGTGTGAGTAATCGCGGAATCGTTTGAAGTGGGTAGAGCAGTCTCGGGAAGCTAATAATTTTGATGAGATGGCATCGTCCCAGCAAAGACAGGGGTAGACCATTCCATCTAGCTAATTCCTGTATGATCTTATTTATAGTAGGGGTGAAATTGAGTCTGTAAACATGTGCTGGGCTCCTGGCTAGATAGATGCCCAGATATTTAATGCAATCCCGTACTATTCTGATGCCTTCAAGAACGTCACCTCTCCCCACCTCACTTTCCTTTTGAATGAATAGAATCTCACATTTATTCCTGTTCAAACGTAGACCTGAATCTTTCCCCAATTTTTCAATTGTGGACAGAACCCCCGCTAACTCCTTAACCGGGTTTTGCATGTATAGGATTATGTCGTCGGCGAACAGAGACAGTTTCGCTTCCCTGTTGCCCACTTTCAATCCCTCATACAGATTGTATGTATCCAGGTACAGGGCTAAAGGCTCTATAGCTAGATTGAAGAGGAGGGGGGAAAGCGGGCAACCCTGCCTCGTCCCTTTCTCCAAAACAAACAGGTCGGACAGAAAGCCTGGAGTACTTACACATGCCCTGGGGTTGCTATACAGAGAGCCTAGAAACTGACGAAAGGGTCCTCTAAGACCAATTATGTTCAGGACCTTTTCCAGCCATGGCCACCTCACATTGTCAAATGCCTTTTCAGCGTCTAAGGTGACCACAGCTGGATCCGACCCCCAACTCGACGCTGTCGACCAACAACATCAATGAGAAGCATCGCCTTTCTAATATTGGTGGTCGTCGAGCGCCCCTTCACAAAACCTGCTTGATGTGGGTGAATTAATCTGGGAAGAATGCTAGCCAATCTATCGGCCATGATCTTCGAGAGAAGTTTCAGGTCCTGATTAATCAGTGATATTGGTCTATAGTTTGCGGGGTCCGTCGACGGTTTACCCGTCTTTGGTATCAATTTAATGTGGACAACGTTCATCCTGTCTGGGATTGGAGATCCCTGCAAAAAGCTGTTAAACAGCTCTGTCAGGACAGGAGAAATCTCTCGAAGAGCTTTAAAGAAGGCCCCATTGAACCCATCAGGTCCAGGAGCCTTACCCGGGTTTAAGTATCTAATCGCCTGATCAATTTCACCCAGAGATATAGGAGCATTCAAAAACCGCCTATCATCCTCTGATAATGTTGGGATGTTGATGTTATGTAGCCATGATTCCTCACCCAATTCTCCTCCCCCATCATCCTTGTAGAGGGATGCATAATATTTTCCCAAAACTCTGGTTATATCTTTTGGATCTGACCAAGTGTTCCCATGTTTGTCAGTGATAGCTGTTATGGGTGTGGATGTTATTCTACCCTTTGCCAATCTAGCTAGTAGCCTCCCCGCCTTATCCTCATACTTATGTAGATCTAGTTCTAGCCTATTTTTGTACAGGTCTTCTCGCCTACCCGCCCACAAATCGAACTCTTTTTTAGTTGCAAGCCAGGCCTCTTTATCCCGCTCTGTCATCGTTCGCTTATAAAGAGAGTATGTGTCCCTAACTTTCAGACTGAGTGTCAAGTATTGTTCTTTTACCCTCTTTTTCTGCTTCGCACTGAATGCCATGATATGCCCTCGCATTACTGACTTAGCTGCTTCCCAGAATAGAGCAGGATCAGAGCGGTGTATTTCGTTGTGCGAGGAATAGTCTGACCACCATTGATTAAGTTGTTTTACAAAATTCTCCTCCCGAGTTAAAGTGTCAGGGAATCTCCAGAGGTAGTCAGACCCCTTCTGGTGGTTATCTCTCGTTTCCATGACTATCGGGGAGTGATCAGAGATAACCATAATTTCTATCGTGACTTCAACTACCTTCTGGAAGACGAGGTGTGAGGTCAAGAACATATCTAGTCTCGACCAAGAACCGTGAGGATGAGAGAAATGGGAAAACTCCCTCTCCAATGGGTGCATCGCCCGCCACACGTCAATTACGTTGCAGTTATTAAATAAGTCCTCCAGTAAGCCACTGCCAGGGGGAGGTACCATGCCTCCACCATTGGGAGGTCGAGATCTACAGTGTTCCCTGTCCTCGTTTTCATTAACCACCATGTTAAAGTCTCCTCCTACAACACGATGACAGTTGAGGTCCATCAAAAGCTTATTTTGGATTTTCTGAAAAAAAAAGGTTTCTGGGTTACATTTGGGGCATAAATATTATATACACTAAATGTATCGTTCTGCATTTGCAAAATTAAATGTATCAATCTACCCTCATTATCCACGTCTGAGGATATGACCGTATGCGCCAAGGATTTACGAATCAAAACCAGGACACCAGCTTTCTTATTAACAGCACCGCTACCATAGATCTCCCCAACCCATAACTTTTTAAGTCTGTTGAAGTCTTCTGTGGTAAGGTGGGTCTCCTGGAGGAATGCTACATCCGCATGTAATCGATTGAGGTGACGGAGAACCATCATGCGTTTTGCTGCAATTTTATCCATCCAGGGTGCAGTTGGGCCCATAGGGGCGCCATTCATCTAGTGGTGCAGAAGCATCGTTCTGTGCGGCCCAATGCTCAGGCAGCAGAGCAGTTCGGTAGCTTTCAGACACTCTGCATCATATGTACCAGTGTGAATGGTGCTATATGCAAGCCCAGTGTATGCATGGCAGGTCACCTCCCACATCTTGCTGGTAGAGGTGATTTATCAGCCTGCAGCTGGGCTTGCTTCACATTTGGGCTCTGACTGCATCCTGTAAGTGCTCTTGGTTTCTGTTTTTGGCATTGATGGTAAGGTTTTTTAATGCTGCTTTTTTTCTAGTAGTTTTTGTACAGTTTTGTTAGGACTGATGAGCATGGGATTCCGTGACGTGGATCATCAGCTTAAATGTCTTGGGCCAATACATGAACCAAAATCCCATTTATAAAGGTTTTTTATTTATCATGTAAAAAACGTTTGCACTTTTTTATCCATCCAGGGTGCAGTTGGGCCCATAGGGGCGCCATTCATCTAGTGGTGCAGAAGCATCGTTCTGTGCGGCCCAATGCTCAGACAGCAGAGCGGTTGGGTAGCTTTCAGACACTCTGCATCATATGTACCAGTGTGAATGGTGCTATATGCAAGCCCAGTGTATGCATGGCAGATCGCCTCCCACATCTTGCTGGTAGAGGTGATTTATCAGCCTGCAGCTGGGCTTGCTTCACATTTGGGCTCTGACTGCATCCTGTAAGTGCTCTTGGTTTCTGTTTTTGGCAGATATGACCGTATGCGCCAAGGATTTACGAATCAAAACCAGGACACCAGCTTTCTTATTAACAGCACCGCTACCATAGATCTCCCCAACCCATAACTTTTTAAGTCTGTTGAAGTCTTCTGTGGTAAGGTGGGTCTCCTGGAGGAATGCTACATCCGCATGTAATCGATTGAGGTGACGGAGAACCATCATGCGTTTTGCTGGGGAACGCAACCCCTTCACATTCCAGGAAACCCACCTAACCATGATGATCCTTTAAGATAGATGAACTGCAGTCGAAATTCCACACTAGAGGATCCCCAAGGCACACTAGAGGCAGCCCAATCATCAGTAAATCAATGTATGTGCAGTTAGTAAATGAACGAGCAGCAATAGAGCAAAAGAAAGGCAATGGCAACTCTACCTCACTTAACAATCCCTTCCCCCCCCCCAACTCAAAACTTATTGCATTTGTAACTTCTCTTTTTTCCTTCATGACTTGAACCACACTGGGTCCGCCCACCGCCAATCCAATTATCATTTAAAAGGATAAGGGGTCACAAAAATATATAGCCCCTTGGGTGCCCAAGTCCATATCTCGACTTAATTTTGGTTGAACAATTCGTACTCTGGACGTATCCCAGGCTCGCAATAACCCATAAGACTTCTCTCCGCTACTATTATCAGCTACCAATGACCGTCCCTGTAGATGAGAAGGGGAGAGAGAAAGGCAGGAAAAAAAAAAAAATAGGGAGGGGGGGGAGGAAGGGGGAAGATTGAAGAATAATAATGTAAAGGGAGGGGAAGGGGAAAACGAAGATGTAAAAGAAAAGAGGGGGGGGGAGAGAGGAACGGGAGGGAGAGAAGGACATGGGGGGGAGGAAGGGGCAAGGGCGAAAATAGGTTAGTGGATTTCTCTCTTCTTCTTCCATCCGGGCGTGTCAGGGTACATAGGTTGGATAACTCAAGTTTGTTTCATTTAGGTCTTCTCTTCCGTCAGGTTATCAAGTAAAGTGTAGAACAGAGGAAACACGAAAGGGTATGAGTCCTCCAGCCGTCAATCAAGTTCTCTCATCTTTTTTTGCTCCACTTAGCCACTGGTTGTCGTTGGCCTCGAGGCGTCGAGGTTCTTGAAGAGACATTGTCTCCCATAGTACCTGATCGAAGACTGTAATGTCTAGCTGAGTCCATATCCTGGTCGGGGGCAGGTGTCCGATCAAGATCTACTGTAGGACCTGGCACTGGGTCCCTAGGGTTGTTAGGAGAGGCACTTGTAGGTGGAGATCCAGTACCTCTTGTTATGGCCGACATCGCCTCTGTAGGGTCCGTGAAAGTAAGCGTAGCTCCGTTGCGCGAGCGAAATCTTAGAATGGCAGGGTAGGCCAGTTGGAACCGGATATTGCGTTTATATAAAGTGGAGCATACCTCGTTGAATGCTCTTCTACGGTTGTTCACTTCTATGGAGTAGTCGGCAAATATCAATACCCTATGGCCCAGGATCAGAAGAGGCTGGCGTCTGGCTTTGTAGGTGCGGAGTATCTCCTCCTTGTCTCTATGGTTGAGATACTTTGCTATAGCATGGCGTGGATTATTAGTAACTCTGTCCCTTGCAGATCCAGCAGACGTGTTAGTATGTGTGAGGTCCCTGGGGGGCCGATTCTGTGCGTGCGTTCAGTCTTGCATCTGTGCGCCAAGCCCAATGATTCTGGCAATTCCACCTCAAAAACCTCTAACAGCTGAACCGGGGAGACAGATTCTGGGAGGCCCACTATTTTTAAGTTGTTTCTACGCGCTCTATTTTCTATGTCGTCCAGCTTGTTGAGCGCATAAGAAGAGCGTTTTTGTATCTCCTGCAGTTGATTTTCCAGTTCCTCCACCCTGTCCTCCATCACTGCCACCCTGCTCTCCGCCTCCGCAGTGACCAGCTCAGCCACAGCCTCTCTAAAGTCAGTGGCCAGGTGTATCGCCATTTCCTTGGCCAGGCGTTTATAATCTATCTGATGTGCTGGTGCAGAATCCCTTCCACAACTGCTTGCTCTTACAGCCTCCCCCCTCTGTGTCTGTGGCTGCTCCATTGTTTTCCCCTCCGTTGTGGCCAGCATTTCACCACAAGGATGAGAGTGCTCTTCCTCCTCTAATAAGCTCCCTCTCTCCTGGGTACTGAGCGGGGAAGAAGCCGCGGATGGAGGGGATGAAGCCGCCAGCGCCATTTTAGTGGCTGTGCTCCCGCTCCCCGCCATCATGCGCCGCCACGGCGGTCGGGACATCGCTGGCCCTGACAACATACCGGTCCATGGTCGTCGTCATCCTGGACCTGGCCGCGGGTGTGTTGAGAGGATTGAGGGTCCGGGAGCTGAGGATACAGGCGGATTGTAGCGGCGGGCTCCGGAGGTGCCTCAGGTGCGTCCCCCTCATCAAGGTGCCAGAACCGGAAGTCTATGTATTCCTTTTTAATGCACGGCCAGGGCCATAGACCCGGGTCACCACCACCGTGACCTCCCAAGCACCGACCGGCTCGGTTATCGAGTACCCCCCGGCCCTAACGGGCATTGCATCTACATACCCTGGCAGACTTTTTGCTTTCTTGGCCTTTTTTTTTAGAGAATATGAATGATAACACAAAAACGTTTTTCCACTCATGATTAATGCTTGGGTGAAGCCATTTATTGTTAAATAAGACCTGCCTGACAAACTGAAGAAGACCAAAAGATCTTTAAAAGCTAGACATTATGCTGCGATCCAAAGAAATTCAGATCAGTCTGGAAAGGTTATAAAGCCATTTCTAAAGCTTTTTTACTCCAGTGGACAACAGTGAGAGTCATTATCCATAAATGGTGAAAACATGAAACAGTGGTGAACCTTCCCAGGAGTGGGCAGCCGATCAAAAATACCCCAAAAGTGCAGCGACAACTAATCCAAAAGGATACAAAAGACCCCCCAACAACATCCACAGATCTGCAGGCCTCACTTGCCTCAGTTAAGGTCAATGTTCATGACTCCACCATAAGAGACTGGGCAAAAATGGCCTCATGGCAGAGATCCAAGATCAAAACCACATAATGTATTTCTATGAAGCAGTTGTTGTGCCCTTGCGGATCCAGTCGCCACAGAGGTACTGCACCCCTGTTAGGGTGTAGTATGCCACTCACTGGTAAGAGGGGAACAGACTGGTACGAGGACACCCAGATCACACTAGGATCGATTGTAGTGGGGTTAGGTGGTGAAGGAAGTAGTTAGAGAGAGCACTTGGGGAAGAGTGAGGTCAGGAGGAACACATGTTGACAGGGCCGCCACTAGGGGGGTACAGTTCTGCCAGGAGTCAGGGGCCCCAGGCCTGACTGCAGGGGGTGTGGACATTGGTTCAGGGGCAGGGGGCCCGGCCGTGACACAGGGGGCGTAGCTGTAGGGAGCAGGGAGGCCCGTCCCGCCTGGCCGGCAGACGCTGATGCTGCTTTGCTGCGCCCATGCAAGACTCGAGTGGGCAGACTGTGATCTCCAGGCCCCGCCTCCTCTCCTGTCAATCACTGCCGGGCCCTACCCCCTTCACCTCTTGAGTGGGCCCTGTCTTGTCACCCCCGACCATGCTGATGAGCTGCCGGGGCCCCCGATCACCCTGAAGAGCCTGCTAGCAGGGCCCCTGGTTTGCTTCAGGGTGAAACCCCAGATCTTATATATAGATCCCCGACCTCCTCATATATGTATAGACACCCACCTCCACCCTTATGCCCCCCATATCTGTATACAGACCCCCTGTATGCAATATGAGCAGACTCCTGTGTATTCAGACCCCCCATACCTGCCTCAGTAGCCTTTATAATGTGTATATATACCCTTGCTGTGTATACAAACACTCACTTCTATCCTTATGCCCCCCATATCTATGTATACAGACACTTGATCCCTAGTCCAATATCTAAGTATGCACGACCTATCTACATTGAGACCCCCTTTGTTTTCCTGATCACCCTTTTTTATGTTTTGAGACCCTCATATCTATATACAGTGCCTACAAGTAGCATTCAACCCCCTGCAGATTTAGCTGGTTTGATAAGATGCCAATAAGTTAGAGCCTTCAAACTGCAAACGAGAGTAGGATTTATTAACAGAAGCATAAATCTTACAAACCAAAAAGTTATGTTGCTCAGTTGAATTTTTATAAATTTTAAACATAAAAGTGTGGGTCAATTATTATTCAACCCCTATGTTTAATATTTTGTGGAATATCCCTTGTTTGCAATTACAGCTAATAATCGTCTTTTATAAGACCTGATCAGGCCGGCACATGTCTCTGGAGTTATCTTGGCCCACTCCTCCATGCAGATCTTCTCCAAGTTATCTAGGTTCTTTGGGTGTCTCATGTTGACTTTAATCTTGAGCTCCTTCCACAAGTTTTCAATTGGGTTAAGGTCAGGAGACTGACTAGGCCACTCCAACACCTTGATTTTTTCCCTCTTGATTTTCCTTGGTTTTCTTGGCTGTGTGCTTTGGGTCGTTGTCTTGTTGGAAGATGAAATTACGACCCATCTTAAGATCCTTGATGGAGGAGCGGAGGTTCTTGGCCAAAATCTCCAGGTAGGCCGTGCTATCCATCTTCCCATGGATGCGGACCAGATGGCCAGGCCCCTTGGCTGAGAAACAGCCCCACAGTATGATGCTGCCACCACCATACTTGACTGTAGGGATGGTATTCTTGGGGTCGTATGCAGTGCCATCCAGTCTCCAAACGTCACGTGTGTGGTTGGCACCAAAGATCTCGATCTTGGTCTCATCAGACCATAGAACCTTGAACCAGTCTGTCTCAGAGTCCTCCAAGTGATCATGAGTAAACTGTAGACGAGCCTTGACAGGACGCTTTGAAAGTAAAGGAACCTTACGGGCTCGTCTGGAACGGAGACCATTGCGGTGGAGTACGTTACTTATGGAATTGACTGAAACCAATGTCCCCACTGCCATGAGATCTTCCCGGAGCTCCTTCCTTGTTGTCCTTGGGTTAGCCTTGACTCTTCGGACAAGCCTGGCCTCGGCACGGGAGGAAACTCTCAAAGGCTGTCCAGGTCGTGGAAGGCTAACAGTAGTTTCATAAGCCTTCCACTTCCGGATGATGCTCCCAACAGTGGAGACAGGTAGGCCCAACTCCTTGGAAAGGGTTTTGTACCCCTTGCCAGCCTTGTGACCCTCCACGATCTTGTCTCTGATGGCCTTGGAATGCTCCTTTGTCTTTCCCATGTTGACCATGTATGAGTGTTGTTCACAAGTTTGGGGAGGGTCTTAGATAGTCAGAAAAGGCTGGCAAAAGAGATAATTAATCCACACATGTGAAGCTCATTGTTCTTTGTGCCTGAACTACTTCTTAATACTTTAGGGGGACCAAACAGAATTCTGGTGGTTTGAGGGGTTGAATAATAAATGACCCTCTGAATTAACTTTTAACGCTTTAAAAAAATATATATATTTTTTGTGGCACTGCATTTCCCACTTCCAGGCTGATCTACAGTCCAAATGTTACAATGCCAAGTTAATTCCGCATGTGTCAACCAGCTAAATCTGCAGGGGGTTGAATACTACTTGTAGGCACTGTATGTAGTGACCCTTTATATATATCCCCTACATATCTCCATATATAGAGACCCTCTATATATCTCCCCTCATATCTCTGTATATAGAGACTCTCTATACTGCTCCTTATTCTCCCATATTTATAATAATAATAATAATAAAGCTTTATTGATATAGCGCCAACATATTCCGCAGCGCTTTACAATGTAGGGTTAGAGTACAGAAAATATACAGTAAGCAATTAGAGTAGAGAACAAATAAAGTACAATAATTGGATACAAAACAATAGGCAGAGAATCAATGTAAAAAAAATACAATAAATAAAGCAAGAAATGAAGGTTACTCCTGCTCAAAAGAGCTTACAATCTACAACGGGATAGGGGTTGCCCAAGGTACAGGGGCTTATTGCACTGATGGTCCAGGCATCTTGAGGAAGTGGGGCATAGGACTAAGCTTACATGGATGGTCATTATACCGTCTGTGTAGACCTTTTTGGTTTGGTGAAGTTTGTAGAAGAGTAATGTCCAGAGGGATAGCCCATTCACTGTCTACAGTACAAAGGACTTCTATTAGGGAGTATGATAGGCCGCCTTAAAAAGATGCATTTTTAGGGATCGCCTGAAGCCATGCAAGTTGTGGATAGTCCTGATTTCTTGGGGTAAAGCATTCCAGAGTTTTGGTGCAGCTCTGGAGAAGTCTTGGAGCCGGGAGTGGGAGGATCGGATTAGTACGGATGTTAGTCGAAGGTCATTTGAGGAACGTAGAGAGCGGGTGGGGTGATAGACAGAGATGAGGGAGGAGAGGTAGGGGGGTGCTGCACTGTGAAGAGCTTTGTGGGTGAGAACAAGCAATTTAAATTTGATCCTGTAGTATACGGGCAGCCAGTGCAATGACTGGCACAGAGCAGAGGCATCTGAGTAACGATTAGTCAGGTGGGTGATCCTGGCTGCTGCATTAAGGATAGACTGGAGAGGAGAAAGTCTGGTGAGGGGGAGGTCGCTTAATAGAGAATTGCAATAGTCAAGGCGAGAATGGATTAGGGCCACGGTGAGGGTTTTTGTTGTTTCCAGGGTGAGAAAGGGGTGGACTCTAGAGATATTCTTCAGGTGTAAGCGACAGGAGCGGACGAGACATTGTGTGTGGGAGGAGAAGGAGAGATCGGTGTCAAACATAACACCCAGACAACGAGCCTGCTGCCTAGTCGTTATCGTGGTGCCGCAAACTGAGAGAGAGATGTCCGATTTAGGGAGGTTAGTGGATGGGGGGAGCAGAAGAAGTTCAGTTTTGGAAAGGTTTAGTTTCAAATAGAGAGTGGACATGATATTGGAAACTGCAGCTAGACAGTCATTGGTGTTCTTTAATACCGCAGAGGTAAGGTTAGGGGCTGAAGTGTATAATTAAAATAAATAGAATTTTGGGGTTCAGCGCACTGAATATAAAAACGGCGTATAAAAATTAATCTATATACATTACAAATTAAAACAATATTTTATTGATTTCTCGTGCTGCCATGTATTATATGAAAAACATTAAAAGCGATAAATATGTATCAAAGAGGATCCATTCAGGGAATATGTCCCATCAGAATTTTCTGTAGGCCTTTTCCTATAGTCCTGGCGTAGGTGCTATGGATTACTTCGTTTGTTTTCTTTTATTATTCTTTTGATAATCCTATAGGAAATGAAATTTGGATTAAATAAGCTGTTTTGTTTTTTTGTTTTTTTTTATTTACCAGGGGGATCTAATTAAGATCCCCCTGGTAAATAAAAAATAAATAAATAAAGAAATAAAAAAAAAAAAAAAAAAAAAAAAAAAACAGCTTATTTAATCTATATGTTATATTAGATTACACAAGAAGTGACTTATAGTGTTTGATATCTGTATCTTCAGAATTAAGAACTGCATCCTCGATCCTAGGAGAATATTAGAAGGTTACATCCCTTTGTATACAGGTATCAACGCTATATTTTCGGTTTTATACTTTATTTTCTAGCAATGTCTGCACCATTTAGGGTGTAAAACTACTCCCATAGACCTTATAAGTTATACTTTCACTCGTGTTTCAGATTTTAAGTATAAACCTATCGCATACTGGGAGAACCGTAGACAACAATACGACAGCTGACAAATAACCCCTATCCATCAGAAAGGTAGGCAACCGTCGTGCTCACCTTCTCAAAAGAACTCTCCTTTATGCAGGTCTCATATATCCATTCTTACACACTAAATTTCATTTCCTATAGGATTATCAAAAGAATAATAAAAGAAAACAAACGAAGTAATCCATAGCACCTACGCCAGGACTATAGGAAAAGGCCTACAGAAAATTCTGATGGGACATATTCCCTGAATGGATCCTTTTTGATACATATTTATCGCTTTTAATGTTTTTCATATAATACATGGCAGCACGAGAAATCAATAAAATATTGTTTTAATTTTTAATGAATATAGATTAATTTTTATACGCCGTTTTTATATTCAGTGCGCTGAACCCCAAAATTCTATTTATTTTACGTGTAAGGGCGAGTGTCTCAGCCATAGAGGTATTCCTACACGGAGGTCCTCAGGGGTTTCCTAGCAGCACACGGACACTCAGTGGTGTATGAGCACACTACTTCGTGTCCGTCAATATCTTTACGGCCAGCTCCAGTGTCATCCTGTACATAATGAAGTGTATAGTTGTGTGTCATCAGCATAAAGATGGTACTGAAAGCCAAACCTGCTGATGGTCTGTCCAATCGGGGCCGTGTAGAGAGAGAAGAGGAGGGGGCCAAGGACTGAACCCTGAGGGACCCCAATAGTGAGGGGAAGAGGAGAAGAAGTGGAGCCAGCAAAAGATACACTGAAAGAGCGGTCAGAAAGATAGGAGGAGAGCCAGGAGAGAGCAGTGTCCTTTATGCCAATGGAATGCAGCATAGAGAGTAGGAGCTGATGGTCGACAGTGTCAAAAGCTGCAGAGAGATCAAGGAGAATAAGCAGAGAGTAGTTACCATTACGTTTTGCTGTCAGAAGGTCATTGGTCACTTTGATGAGGGCGGTTTCTGTAGAGTGAAGGGGGCGGAAACCAGACTGTAATGGATCTAGAAGAGAGTGAGCGGAGAGGTAACGGGTGAGGTGGGAATAGACCAGGCGCTCCAAGAGTTTAGAGATGAAGGGGAGATTGGAGACTGGTCTGTAGTTATTTGTGCAGGTTGGGTCGAGAGTGGTTTTCTTTAATAATGGAGTAACGATCGAGTGTTTGAAGTAGGAGGGGAAGATGCCAGAAGAGAGGGAGAGATTGAAGATTTTGGTTAGATGAGTGGTGACGACTGGAGAGAGAGATTGGAGCAGGTGTGAGGGAATGGGGTCGGTAGTGCATGTGGTGGGACGACAGGAAGAAAGGAGCCTGGAGACTTCTTCTTCTGTGACTGGGTCGAATGTGGAGAGTGAACCGGAGGAGATGTAGGGAAGAATGGGGGTGGCAGCGCTTGGAGGCTGAGAGCTGATTTCCTGGCGGATGTTGTTTATTTTCTCCATGAAGTAGGAAGCCAAGTCATCAGCACAGAGGTCAGTGATGGGGGCCTGCACTTTAGGACTGAGGAGAGAGTGAAAGGTGTCAAAGAGTTTTTTTGGATTGTTGGATAGTGAGGAGACCAGGGTGGTGAAGTAGGTCTGTTTGGCAAGGTGAAGGGCAGAGTTGTAGGTTTTTAGCATGAATTTGTAATGGATAAAGTCTCCTGGTGAGCGAGTTTTCCTCCATAGACGTTCAGCACTCCTAGAGCATCGCTGGAGGAATCGAGTTTGTGGTGTGAGCCAGGGCTGTTTTGTTCTCTGTTTAAAGGTTCTGAGGGTGAGGGGCGCTACTTGGTCCAGGGAGCTTCTGAGAGAGTCATTGTAGTGATTTACTGCCTGATCTGGACAGGAGATTGAAGAGATTGGGGACAGAGATGAGATGAGGGAGGGAGTCTGTGAGTGCTTGAGGGTTAATGGCCTGTAGATTTCTGGATGTGTGATAGGTAGAATTGGGCTGTGTTGGCCGAGGGTTAGTGAGTGAGAAGGATATTTATGAAACTTCCTATGTCACATATGTGAAGAGTGAGACCCCCCTATAGCTCTTTTGGTTCCTCTATTTTTATATTTTGAGATTGTTCCTATTCTGACCCTTTTGATCACCATATGTATATACATAGAGGTTCCTCATTAACCCTTTCCTGGCTGCTCTTACTCATAGTGTCCTATATGGGTTGTGATGATTTTTTCTGGCTCCCCAGCTCTGGTTGTGTGTATATGTATGTATGCATCATGGATGGTACATCCTGCTCCCTCCTGTGAGATTGATCTCCCATTCATTCTGTTGCTTCATTACTACAGCGCTCATCATTTTGATATAACAAGTGGAAGACTGCTGCATACCGTAGAACCTTGATATCTGTAAAATTCTTTGCAATATCAGCGGTTGTGATGGATCACAAGTAACCCAGGTGAGCCTGTATTGGTACTTTGCAATTTTGAATCCACGCAGGTAAATACTATTGTGCACCTGTTTCCTTCCTTACCAGCATTTCTCATATGAAGCTCCAGGGAACAGCTTTTCTCCTTGTGGAGAGTATTCTGCCAGCCAGCAGTGAGGAGACTTAAAGCCGCAATGCTCCTCTGGGAAATTGCTTATGCAAATTGACACTTCAGTGAGGAAGTAGTCAAGCTCTAAATGTACCGTCACACGCCGCCATATCGCCGGCGAGTCCGCTGGCAATTCCCGAATTCGGCGATGTGGAAACCACATTGCCTGTGTGTAGTGGCGTGTGACTGGGCGAGAAATCGCTGGTGGAGCGTCGCCTGATTGCCCTGCACTGCAGTGAAACCAGGCGATATCCACCAGGTGATTTCAGCGATCATGCCGTGTGACAGGGCGATAGCGACGTATACAGCGATCCTGAAATAAATCCCGTAGGAGTCCTTGGTTCTTTTTTTTTTCGCGCGCGATTGGTGGGTGTTACTCTGCGTTCCGATTGGCTGGCCATGTCTGAGTCACCTTATTTGATGACCCGTGCGTTCACGCAAGGCTGACCAATGGGAACGCAGTTCCGTCCACCAATCGCAGTGATAGGGGCGCGGTGAAACCCACTCTAGCACGCTTCTATCAAAACCGTATGCCCACATCGCTGCTACGATTGTGGCATGTGACGCGGCGATGTGTGAAGGGAAGATCTCTTCCGGTCTTCTGCAGGCGATTTCTGGAACACAGGATCGCCGAAGATCGCATGCGAGATCGCTACGTGTGACAGCTCCACAGCGCTCTGAAAAAAGTGCCCGAAACGTGCGCGCTCATGTCAAATTGCCAGCGATATGGAAGCCATATCACGGCGTGTGACGGTACCTTCAGTCTCCTCACTGCCGGCTGGCATATTACTCTCTACAATAAGGATAGCCATTCCCCCAGACCTCATCTTAGCCTCTCATACAGCTAAATCATTATCCCACTCACTGCACTGATGAGGGGCAATCACCCTGAAATGCAGCATTTGCAGTTTGGGGTTCTAATCTGGCACAAATCCTAAATCGTATTAAAAGGCTTGTTAAAGAGTCAATTATGACTTTTAGCATTGCTACCTTTTATTAGGTGGCATTAAGGTACCGTCACACACCACGATATGGCTTCCATATTGCTGGCAATTTGACGTGAGCGCGCATGTTTCGGGTACTTTGTTCACAACGCTGTGGAGCTGTCACACGTAGCGATCTCACGTGCGATCTTCGGCGATCCTGCGTCCTGGAAATCGCCTGCGAAGAGTGGAAGTGATCTTCCCTTCACACATCGCCACGTCACATGCCACAATCGTAGCAGCGATGTGGGCATTCTGTTTTCATAGGGGAGTGCTAGAGTGTGTTTCACCGCGCCCCTATCACTGCGATTGGTGGACAGAACTGCGTTCCCATTGTTCAGCCTTGCGTGAACGCACGGGTCATCAAATAAGGCGCCTCGGAAACGGCCAGCCAATCGGAACACCGTATCACCCACCAATCACCGCAGATGCGTTGCGAAAAAAAAACCCATCCAAGCACGCCTACGGGATTTATTTCAGGATCGCTGTGTATGTCGCTATCGCCCTGTCATACAGCACGATCCGCTGAAATCGCCTGGTGGATATCACCTGATTTCACTGCAGGGCAGAGCAATCAGGCGATGCTCCACCAGCGATTTCTTGCCATAGAATCGCCCAGTCACACGCCACTAAGCACAGGCGATGTGATTTCCACATCATCGAATTCGGGAATTGCAGAGATCTCGCCTGCGATATGGCAGCTTGAGACCTTACCTTTAGAGTTTGTCTACTTCCTCACTGAAGTGACAATATAAAGGGATCCGGTCACCTCCAAAAAGCCACCTAAGCTACAAAATCATGTCCCTGCAGCATCCTATCACCATTCTCACACTCCTTTTGTCTCCTAAAAGCATCCTGTCAAAGTGCATAAAAACGATTTTATAGTCACTCATTAGGGATTACAATTAGCAGGGGCTATATTCTTTAGCCCTTAGGGCGTGTTGTTTTACAGGCTCCAGGATCCACCCTCTCTCTCTCTGTGCTGCTGTGATGTGCAGCTGAAGGCAGGACTAATGATTTGCATTCTGTGAGTGACAGAGAGAGGGAGGGCAAAGCCTGCACAAGCAAAGCAACACAGACAGAGAGAGAGGGTGGATCCTGGAGCCTGCAAAACAACACGCCCTAAGGGCTAAAGAATATAGCCCCTACTAATTATAATGCCTAATGAGTGACTATAAAATAGTTTTTATCTACTTTCACAGGATGCTTTTAGGAGACAAAAGAAGTGTGAGATTAGTGATGGGATGCTGCAGGGACGTGTTTTTGTAGCTTAGGTGGCATTTTTGAGGTGACAGGATCCCTTTAAATATATCATATGAAGCTGTCATCCTCAGATCATTAGAGTCGTGACCAGTCCGGGCAATGCGATGCGATCCTCACATGAGTCATACGCTAGTGTGACTTCATCCTAGTCTGTAGTCTAAATGGCTAACACTGCCCTTACAATCAGGCTTCATATTGTTAAATATAAATAGCACAACCGTAGATGATTTACGGAGCCAGATATCCAGCTGTGAACAGTCGTAACTTGTTCAGAAGCGCTGGGACATGTACTGAGCATTCCATTTTGTATACAATGAAGCTGATAAACTTGCCAATATTACGTTGAAGTGTGCAAAGTCTTAAAATAAATGTTCAAATAATTCAGTCACTCCCTGAAGATACTTGGGTACTTGGACTTTACGATGATATTTTGAGACGCTGTTTGCAGTCAATAACACATGAAAATCAATGCTCCGTTCTCTGCTTCTGTACACTAACATAAGGGTTTCTGCTGCCATAATAATATTTATAATACACGCCTGACAATTAAACTCCAAATAAGGCAGAGAGACTCAGATTTTACTGGACTTACCAAATATGACATTACACAGGCACAGCGATATTTTTAGTTTTCATGTTTTTTGGCACTTACAAGGCTTTTTTTCCTCAATAAGCACTAGTAACACATTGTTTATGGGTTATTACATATTGTATTGATAGTACATCTATTTTATTAAGTATATGAGAACATTACATCATTTTAACCCCTTTCAACCCTGGGCAATTTTCTATTTTTCGTTTTAACCTCCTCTTCTTCAAGAGCCGTAACTTTACTTTTCTGTCAATATAGATATGTTAGAGCTTGTTTTTTGTAAAACAAGTTGTATTATTGAGTGAAATAACTTATTTTACCATATAGTGTACAGGAAAATGGGAAAAAATTGCAATTACACATTTGTATTTTGGGTTTTTTATTTGCCATGTTCACCATATATGAACATATGGCTTTTCTTGACACAGCATTCACATTTGTAGACAGATTTGAGCAAGATTTTGAATGTAAATGGTCAGTGAAAGAGACAAAAATATATGGAGAAAGAAGTATATTTTTCAGATAAACGTTTATTATCTTCACCTGTACTATTGATGAAAAAATTATAGTTACTATTTCATTTTCCTAAATTGTCTTCAGTAAAAATTTCCTGTAATTTTGTAGCTGCAGAGTCCTCAGGACTTTGCATGTTACAATGACGGCATGGCCATAATCAAACTGTTTCACAGATTCAATAAATTGCTTTGGTGAAAAAGTTTGCATCCTGGTTCTTGCTTAAAGCACTACTCCAGCATTTTATTTTATTTCAGCATTGGAGTGGTACTTTAAATCTAAGTCCTTTGTCCCATGTCTCATACTCACGTTCCAGCAGCTTCACCTTCTATCACCACCGCTCTGGTCAGTCTCCGGCAATTTATGACTTGCCGCCAGCTCCAGTTTTCCATGGACATGTCAGAGACCACAACTCAATGCAAGTCATAAGACCCTTGTTCTGACTCTCATAGGCTTAGGGTACCGTCACACGAGGTGACGTCGCCAGAGATGTCGGCGGCGACGGGTGGGAGCACACACGTTTTTGACGCCCCGCTAGCTTCGCCGTCGCATGTTTGCATGCGGCGACACCTCCAGCAACGCACCGGCGATCTTAAAGGCGGCAGCGCCGCTGGGGTGTCTGGACACCCCAGTGGCGATGCCGTAACATGGGAGCCTACGGCTCTCATCGCCTGTGAGATCGCTGTTCCCCGTTTACATGGGGCGATGTGTGCATATCGCCCCAGAGTGCTCACCTGGTTTCAGCGGTCTGCTGTGAAACCTGGCGACCACTCAAATACGTCGCCCTCGCCTATTCACACTAGGTGACGCATCGGCGATGTCGGCGGCGATAGGCCACGCCCCAGCGTCGCCTATAAAATCGCTGCCGAAATTGCCTTACATTGACACCTTGTGACATACAGGTGCATCTCAATGAATTAGAATATCATCAAAAAGTTAATTTATTTCAGTAATTCAATACAAAAAGTGAAACACATATATTATATCGAGTTATTACAGTGTGATCTATTTCAAGTGTTTATTTCTGTAAATGTTGATGATTATGGCTCACAGCCAATGAAAACCCAAAGGTCATTATCTCAGAAAATTACAGTAGGGAGGATGAAGGGTCTGAAAGATAAAATATGACCTAAATAGGTATCAGAGGCTTCACCTTGTGTAGTTGTGAGAGTCACAACCACTATAAAAGCAGATCACTGCTGCCACAGTCCCCAGCGTGGTGCCTATAGGGCAGTGTTTCCCAACTCCAGTCCTCAAGGCACACCAACAGGTCATGTTTTCAGGATTTCCTTATCATTAGACAGATGATGGAATTATCCCCTGTGCAAGTGATTAAATTATCACCTATGCAATCCTAAGGAAATCCTGAAAACACGACCTGTTGGTGTGCCTTGAGGACTGGAGTTGGGAAACACTGCTATAGGGAGTAGGGAGGATTAAAGCTCCCTAGCCCCTTCCTCTGGACAAATCAATATCATATTGCCATGTTTCAGGGTGTTTCAGGAAGTCCTGAAATACGTTGACTAATAAATATTACTATACTACTCTATATTCCCCATGCTGGGGACTGCAACAGCCGTGATCCGCTTTTATAGTGGTTGTGACTCTCACAACCACACAAGGTGAAGCCTCTGATACCTATATAGGTCATATTTTATCTCTCAGACCCTTCATCCTCCCAATTTTAATTTTCTGAGATATTGACCTTTGTGTTTCCATAATCATCAACATTAACAGAAATAAACACTTGAAATAGATCACTCTGTGTGTAATGACTCTATATAATATGTGTTTCACTTTTTGTATTGAATTACTGGAATAAAATAACTTTTTGATGATATTCTGTAATTCATTGAGATGCACCTATAACTTCTGACTACCGGTCAGTCAGAAGTCACAGGCACAAGATGGCGCCACAGGACCGGAGCGACATTGAAAAAAGGTGAAGTCGTTGGAAGGCGAGGAAACGTCAGGAGTCAAGGGACTTGGATTTAAAGCACCTCTCCAACACTGAAAATAGAAAAAAAACACTGGACTGGTGCTTTAAGCAATATTTTAGGCTTGGGTGTAATAAGCTTTAGGTGCATTGGAGTGGGACTGTTGGTAGGATCTTCGGCTCTGCCCAGCCCCTCCACGTGCCGCTGATGTCTATCTGCCTGCTGTTTTAAAAATTGCGCCAGCACCATCCTCTTCTAGGGGGGGCTTGATCTCAGTAAAATGGTGCAGTACCTATAGGTTACAGCTGTAAGCATACCTAAGCACTTTGATCGACAACTCGCTTGCAAGTGCATCTGTGCAGAACGAGCTGTCAATCAAAGTGCTGCAGCATGCTCTCAGCCGCTGCTGACAGTAGCTGCTCTCTGCACGCTGCCTCTATTACTGAAACTTGGCTGCTCCCAGGAGGAACAATGTTAATGTTCTCCCATAGTGGCCAGATAGTTTTGTAGCACAATCAATCTGCAAACAAACTCTATGCCTGCAGATTAATACAATTTTAGGACATGACAAGTTCCCTTTAAAAATGTTGTGCAGCAAAAGAACAAGGCAACATGACTAATACTTGAGTACTGAGGACGGTGGAGAATAATAACCGGTTAGTGTTAGTGCTGTGGGTGAAAGCACTTTGTGGATGAGACGGTCCGCAAGAGATTGGCAAAGATTGTACAGGAAATTCAGCTCTGCACAGTCCGACAGGCAGCAGCTGAAAACAGCGGTGCTCGGCTTTCTGTCATGTCAGCGTTCCGTTTGTCAGTTCTTGGCACAAATGCTTTACCATACCCAGCAAAAACAAAATGTGACAAGACAGTGCAGATGAGCTCCGAAACTGGACAATTGAGTTCTGACTGTCTATTCTGATAAATCACAGTTAACACACCATGAAAGGGTCATTATTGATCCAAATGTGCTGAATAATTCTACACTGTGTGCAGAATTATTAGGCAAATTAGTATTTTGCTCACATGATACTTTTTATACATGTTGTCCTACTCCAAGCTGTATAGGCTTGAGAGCCAACTACCAATTAAGTAAATTAGGTGATGTGCATCTCTGTAATGAGGAGGGGTGTGGTGTAATGACATCAACACCCTATATAAGATGTGATTAATTATTAGGCAACTTCCTTTCCTTTGGAAAAATTGGTCAGAAGAGAGATTTGACGGGTTCTAAAAAGTCCAAAATTGTGTGATGTCTTGAAGAGGGATGCAGCAGTCTTGAAATTGCCAAACTTTTGAAGCATGATCACCAAACAATCAAGCGTTTCATGGCAAATAGCCAACAGGGTCACAAGAAGCGTGTTGGGCAAAAAAGGCGCAAAATAGCTGCCCATGAATCGAGGAAATTCAAGCGTGAAGCTGCCAAGATGCCATTTGCCACCAGTTTTGCAATAATTCAGAGCTGCAACGTTACTGGAGTATCAAAAAGCACAAGGTGTGCCATACTCAGGGATATGTCCAAGGTAAGAGAGGCTGAAAAACAAACAAGAAACATAAGATAAAACTTCAAGACTGGGCCAAGAAATATCTTAACTGATATTTCAAAAGTTTT